>JANHFL010000777.1:186220-201876 GCA_032468155.1 Oxyrhabdium leporinum
CGTATATGTGTGGTTATATTTTTTACTGATGTTCTTAAAAATTCAGAGAGACTGGTATAGATCTATTTCGGGCTTATGTTGCCCTCATCAGCCAGACATACTCTTATGGGATTTGAACCCGGGTTGCAGGCATATATATATATATATATATTTCACTTTCTCACTGTCTCATGCATCCTTGAGCCTTCCTTGAATCTTAATGTAATCTGAGTTGGATGCAGCTTAACATTTTTAGATTGATTAGGGTTGGTTAGGTGTTGTTGCCATGTGCTGTGAACCCCATCATTCTGATGTATCTGAAATGGGTCAAGCCAAAAAAGTAGATATAAGAATTCTAAAATGACCACTACATTTAATCTTCAGCTTCTACAAACTCCTACAAACCATTCATATGAATAATGTGATTATTCTCCTGCCTGTATTATTGTGCCTGTGCAGTAGCATACACAGTGAAATCTCAACTGAATGGATTCTCATTTAATAGGTTTTGATGAAAACTCAGATTTATATCTGGACAACCCATTAACATAATAGACAAGTCTGTTGCATCTGAAGTGATTCATATGAGGCAGTTTAATTTATCTTAATTTTATATTATTCACAGTAAAGTAATATATATTCTGGAATAATAAAAAAAACACCCTTTCCCAAAAAACTCCATTAAGGTTTCCTTGCAGTGTAAAATTATTTTTCCTATTTTACTGATAAGAGTAGCCCAAAATATCACAAAATATAAACTTTCTATATATCCCAATTTCTTCTTTCATACAGCCTTCTAGGTAAGGTATGTGTGTATGTATGTATGGTATGTGGACGCATGGTATGTTACAAATGCAATAATCTATCGTTGAGATTTTTTGGAAAGAAGCCCAAAAAAAATGAAAGCATAGTTTGTAATAATTTCAAGCTGCTCATTGACATGTATAGAATACATAACAGAAATTCTGATTACTATAATAATGCAGTTTTGAATATTCAGTGATATAATTAGAGCCAATAATATCATATAATATTATCCCAGTTTAACTGCATATCCTCAGTAGTCCTCAAAGGCCAGTGTATGTATGTATGTATGTATGTATGTATGTATGTATGTATGTATGTATGTATGTATGTATGTAACTGGGAAACCGTGAGTTCTAGTCCTGCCTTGGACAGGAAGATAAATGGGTGACCTTGGACCAATCTCTCTCAATCCTAGGAAGGTGGCAGTGACAAACCACTTTTGAAGAACCTGGCCAAGAAAACTGCAGGGATTTGTCTAGGCAGTCTCTGAGAATCAGACATGATTGATTGAAAGAAAAAAAACCCCAAATATATCAGAACATAGTTTAGGCTCCACTTGAGTCTTAGGGAAATCTACACAGTTCTATCTCCTGCATTGCCTTCAGGGCCCAAAAAAATAAACAAGCAACCCCTCAGCAAAAGACAACTTGAGCAAGCAGCCAAAATTATCTCTATTACAATTAAAATAAGACCAATTATTAGCAGTCAAGTTTTTAGTTTTTCTATTTTTTAAAAATTAGATATATCTAGTGGCTTGCTGTTCAAAAACGTTTTTCTTCTTTTTGTTTTAATATTTTTATGTTAAACTTTATTCTGCATTTTAAACTGTTCTTCACTATTAATTAATGAAGTGCTAAGGTTAAATTAAGTTGGATTTATGAATCATGTACTTTTGTTAAAATGAGAATTACATATGCCTTCAAAATAATGTTTTCTCTGTTCTGATTTTACTTTGGATTTGCCAGTGACTATAATAAAGAGAGTATGCCTCAAGATTTCTCTGAAAATACATTCTTACATGGAATTCAAAAGGCTTTCAGAATAAAGGGCTAATAAGACATTCAGCCCAGAGGTATTTTGAGTTAAAATGACTTGCAGTTGGTAAGTACTGGTGGATGTAGCAGATGCAACTAATTAAGACTGGTATCTACTATGAAATTTCTATTAACGTCAGTGAAGGTTTATCTGGAACTCTGATCCTTTTAATAAATGAAAGCAACAATACAACACAACTACAAAGCAGTTGGGGACACACTGCAATCTCTCTATCTTCCCTGTTCACTGTAAAGATCTTTTGAATTATTTAAAAGATCAACTCATGGAAGGGTGCTCCACTACCCTACTCTTTTCAAACCTAACTTCCGTCACTGTCATGGGCGAGATAAAGTATGAAGGGAATTACCAGAGTATGTTTTTCCATCCCATACTGGGCATTGGATTGTATGAAAAGAAATGAAGTTGTCATCAATTTACATGTTAACTTCTTACCCAGTAAGCTAGCCATATCACCAATAGTCTGGTGATCGTCGTCACTAGATTCAGCAGTGAAGCATGTTTAGCATGCAGTAGATCAGGATTTAACCTGGGTCATCCTTGGGGGCAGAAGGCAGGAAGCTGTTGCTGCAGTTAGAGAAAGAGTACATGGACTGATGGCTAAACTAACATAACTCACATAACTCATGCATGGTATACTTTTTGCTCAGCCTTTCCACCATCTGAACTATGGAGCAGAGGGGCTGCATTTTTTTCAATGAACTAGATACAGTCCAGCTTTTCTTATTCTTGTTTTTTTCACTTATGTTTAGGGACAGTGTAGCCTGCAGTCCTGTTCTGCAATATTTTTAAAAAAAAACAGCTGTCATAATCTTGGAGCTGCTATTTTGTTCATGGGTTTTCTATTTTTTCATGGCCATTGTAATAAAATAGGTGGAGGTCCAGTGTAAGGCTGCTTTATTGAGGTCTGGAGAATAGCTAACAGCTAAGCTACAGAGAAGCCTCTAAAAGTGATACTGTTATGCAATTCGCCCAATATATTAATTAGGAGGAAAGAAGGGACATCAAACTGGCAAGCAAGTATATTATTCCTCTAATATTATCTTTAACATTAGCAAGAACTGCCTATGCTAACATTGGTTGTCTTTAAAAAAATACTTCTGTCCAAGTGCAGACCTTTTATTGCTTTCTGGCATCTGCTTTCTCCCTTTGTACTTCTATTTCTCATGGTTCTACCTGCAATTTAATAGGGTCTGGTTTGATACCAATCCTTGAAGACTCTGAAGAAAGGAAAATTTCTTGCAAGGTTAACTGTAGTGTAAGCCAGCTAAAGGCTACAGACTTCTCTTCTTAAATGCCTATCAACTCCAAGCTAGCGTAGTGACTGGAGAACAAGAAAACGAGCCTTCCAAAAATCTGTTAGTGACCCTGCTCATCTTGATGAATAGCAGGAATGAAAATCAGGCTTGTGGCTGATCTCTCATCTGTTAGAGAAGCACCCGTTGAACTTCCTTGAGCAAGCAGGGGATTCTGAAATTCCACTAATAAAAGTCCTAATTGACAGAATGGAGAGCCTTGTTAACCAATGTAACCGATACAAAAATGCTGAATCGATCAGCAAATATGAGGCCCAAAAATGGAAGATGATACCATGGTATTCTATTCTCAATTTTACCACTAATAATTGAGCACTCCAGTATCTAAATAGCTGCACAATTAAAACCCAATGTTTTAGTATTTCGTTCATTTTTATTTTATTTTACATTTTTTATGTTTCTGTGCATAAAACTATGTGGTAATTAAAACATATTTTAGTATTGCACTGAGAGGTTTCCTATCACTTTATATATTTTCTTACATTAATAAATCTGACTATTTGCACAAGGAGTCCTCAAATTAATACCATTTTTTTAGCAATCATTGGAAATCACAATCATGGTGAAACAGGTGACTTACAACCAGTCCTTGCATTTTCTTTGCAGCATCTCTGTGGTCACAGGATCAAAATTTGGGCACTTGGAAACCGGCATTTATTGGGGGGGGGGATGTATCACATGACCATTTGTGACCTTCTCAGTCAGCTGCCATCAAGCAAAGTCAATGGGGAAGCCATATTTGCTTAATAACCACGTGATTCACATAATCACAGTGTTAAAAAATAAAGTTTTTAAGAAGGGGCATTGTGGTCATGAGTTGCCAAGGCAAACTTAAAAAAAATGATGAATATTCTTGACCAAGAACGCAGATCTACAGAAAGGTGAGTACAATCCTAAGAAAAATAATACTGAAAGAACCAGCAACAAAAATCAAGATTCAATCCAGGAGCCAAGACAGATGCAAGAGGTAGGAAGATGAAATCTGAAATACTTATGGCCTTGATTTCCTTGAAGACATGGTTAAACGAAAGATGATCATGTCCATGGCGGGTATCTGAGATTATTTTTTTAATGATAATCTTGTTTATTCTTTTATGAATATTTTGCTGGCTCACTGGAACGTAAACTTTTTATATAACCCAGGAAGGTTAAAAATAATAATAATAAACAGTGGCTGAAAGTAAGATGTAGGTTTCTAAATAACAAGTCTGTAACATTGACAAAAGCTATATAGCAAGCAGTAAGAAGATTCCTTAACCTGGAATATTTGCTGGACAACGATATAAATGGAAAAAGGTTTTTTGATATTTCTAGGAGTAAAGGCAAACAAATCTATTGGATAATTATTTCCAAGGCTATGGGAAGGTATTCTGAAAATCCCTTTTGTAAAATCTTTGCTGGAACTTGAGAGAGCCACTTTTTTTGCAATTTACAAACACAATCATTTCCTTGAGTCCACTGTGCTTCTTACTACCAATCCCTCTCCCCTCCCCCGCCCACACTTCTTGACTCCATAAAAAAATGAAATTGATAAGGCAGAGCAATCCCCACAGATCCTATACCTCCAGAATTTATTAAAATCAATTCAAAATGGTGGGCATTACTCCTTGTTAATTTTGTTTTGTTTTAAAATATCAACAATAAAAGGGAAATCTATGGACAAATTCCACCATAGTGCCTATGTTATCAACAGTAGGCAAACTTTATGATGTGTATCTCTTAAATGAGTTAAAGACATGGTTGGCAGATCCTAAAATCTTGGGGATTGAGCAGATTGGGTTCAGAGAAGGTTGCTCTACACTGTTACATATGGTCTTATACCATCCCATTGAGAAATATTTCTGGGGATCGATGTGTAATCTTTTCATAGTTTTTACTGGCTTAAAGCAGCTTTCAGTTCTATTTATTATTTATCAGATTTATGTGCTGCTCATCTCATCTGTTTCTAGGAGATTACTATGGGAAACACATCTGACCAGAAGACAATTATTCTAAATCCTTTTTGCAGATTACATATAGTCCTAATGGCACTTTAACTAACCTATTTCTTTCTACAAGTGGAGCTAAAGAAGGGTGTGTCTTGACTTCAATCTTGTTCAATTTGTATATGAATGATTTGGCAGTCTCATTGGAAACTGAAGACTTTGCTGCCCTATGCTGACCGATACATATGTGCCTTTTTTATTATATGTTGATATCACCTATTTGCTTTGCCAATGACTGATGGCTGCCTTCTAGCAATATTGCAGTAATAACAAATCAACTTTAAAGTATTCTAAAACGAAGGTACTAATGTTTTCCTGCTCCAGGAAATCATATAAAAGATATTTTGATCACCATCATATTAACAGGTATGTTTAGGATTTCTTTCACTAAGTCTTGTTTAAATGAATTTTCCTTATCTATCCTAGAAATGAGATTTATAAGGAACCAATTTTCTACTGGGACATCCTGGGAACATGCTTTTATATCCTCTACTGGGATATAAAGAACAAATATAACCACACTTTTTAAGATTCTTAGGAATAAATTATTTATTTTATTCTTACTGCTTTGCAGATGCAAGCTCAGACATAACTAAAATGGTTGCAAAAGTATTTTATATTGCTATTAAGAGGCAAGTTATTGTTGCTGCAACAGCACTAACTATATTGATTTTAAGTATTATTGTATACTGTTGACTGGCCAAAGGCTCTAAAATAATTCATTTATTCATTCATTCATTCACTCACTCACTCACTCACTCATTTATCCATCCATCATTTTTCATATTTAACTGGGACAGCATTATACAGTGACTTTGTCTAAGTCAGGGGGTATCAGAATTCAATGCAGAGATGTTCCTATCCCTCACTTTTAAGAGATTTTCAGTTCTTATTTGAAAAACTGATTGTAAATTGGAATACACTGGAATTCTACTCTGAGACAATCCTAGCTACATTCAGCCAGCATACCAGCTTCTTCGGACTTAAGACTGACACAATACCATGATTCTAGACTACAGAACTGTTACAGCTTCTTTTAGACTGCTTGAATCTACAAAGACAGAATATCACTGAAGCTTGACAGCAAGACAAGAAGCCAGATCGTGACACATCATTTTGTTTTTTTTTGTTGGTACAGCTGTGACAAATGAAGGCATGTGAAAGGAAAGACAGAAACCATATTTTATGTCCTTAATCAAGGTATGGACAAGTAATAGCATCAGTCGTTCTTTTACAAATTAAAGTGACTGTGCCTAACAAGACACCGTGACAATGGAGAGTTGGATTATGCTTTTAAACTGTTTGTGGTACTTTATCACAGATACAACACAGAGCAATTTTGGCACTATTGGCAGTCCCTTACTAAAGAGGGGACTGATCTATCACAGCTTTTTCCCTACAACAGAAAATTCTTTATTTAGCACTCATTTGGAGGAGCTACTCAAGGAATAGGAAAGTCTTTAAGGAGTTGTTTCCATTGCAGCTTGTTGTCCTTCAGAGTCAAACATTTTAGATCATTCTAGACATCTTGTCTACAGATTAGTGTGGTGCAAAACTGCAAAATAATAATAGATGTACCCAAATATAGATTTCTTTTAACACTAAG
Source organism: Oxyrhabdium leporinum (assembly GCA_032468155.1). Lineage (NCBI taxonomy): Eukaryota > Metazoa > Chordata > Lepidosauria > Squamata > Cyclocoridae > Oxyrhabdium > Oxyrhabdium leporinum. The sequence continues at coordinate 192,967 of JANHFL010000777.1, forward strand.
GCTCAAAATGTTTTTGGACTATGGATTAACAGTATTTAAAACACTTTAAAATGTTATCCTAGGTAACACTTTTCTTTCGATCAATAAAGCTAATTGCTGTAAAACATTCTGAATTCCTTTATGTCTGTAGTAGTGGCATCGATATCTAGTCATCAGATTGTGTAGGCAGGGATACATTCCATGAAATCATGCAGCTGGGCAGGGAGGAACGTTCGCTTTCAGTGAATGGAGATTTTCCATTTTAACAACATGATCATCATAAAGGGTGGGTCTTAAAATGACTGTAGAGAAACAGAAAAATGCAAAGCTTGAATTTGCAAGCCCAATTATGGTATTTTACCGACTTGAATAGATCATTCTCTTAATCATCAAAGGATCGCTGAAGCATTTTCAAAAAAATAAACCGTCAATCAAAGATGAGGAAGGAAGAAGGGGCACTGCAGTGTTGCTTTCAAAAGAACAAGCATGCAGTGAATAGGCCTCTGTGAATCCCTTTTTCAGAGTAGCCCCCGGTGTAATCCCACTTTTTGTGACACTCAGCAAGCCAAAGAGGAGTCACCTGCTTTTCTTCTCAGAATATCTGAAGCGTGCACTATTTCTGGAATGAAGTCCTCGGCCATAAGTCTTCTCTTGATGCTGCATTTCACCCACCTTGCATATTCCATGTGTGCTTTTAATGTTTACTATTCAAGAGGTGGTTTTGGAAATTACGCCACTGCATTGTTAGCATCAACTGTCTTGCTGTTTTGACAGGATGTCATTGCATATTCAGCTTGACTTGTTCCATTCTCTTCTGTTCTCATAGGTTTCCTTCATTGAAGCCCAATCAAAGTGATATTTTCAAAAGAAAGGAGACAAAAACAAATTCATTAGCTACGCAAGATACTAAAAGCATTCTGTACAGATGATTAATTATAAAAAGATTCTTACAACTAAAAATATTGTATCTCATTCCACCACAACTTTGTGCAATTCTATAAATCTTCAAATTTGGACTATTTATCTACGCCACGAATTACTGAAGAATTCTGTATTACTACTGTTAACATTTTTCTGATGACAGAAAAAAGGGATGAACATCCATATGGTTTCCTGATATTCAATTCTCATTAATGTCAGCAGGACTGCCAATGGCAAACCATTTAGAGAGCAGCAGGTTGCATGCTCCTGAACAAGGAAAATAGGGGGAGAAATGCAAGACAATAAACCCTTGATTTAAAAGGCCCTGTTCTGGGTACTTTGGTTACAATGAAGAAAATCTGTCTGAATACTGGAAACTTCTATGCACATATACAAATTGCTACTTTATACATGCAACTGCATATAATATGCAAAATGCATATGTATAAAATTTAGCCCCATTTTATCCATAAGCAAAATCCGTTTACATTTAATAGATATTCTATTTTGACAGCTGGCATTATTCCCTGAAAGTCTGTTAAATCTTTTATACCTTAAATCCTGGGCCAAACCTTATTTTATATCACCTTTTCCACTAGCGTACTCTTTTCAGAAATGTTCAAAAATATCTAGACATGAAAGCCAAATCATACATAATTACAGTACCTTACTGTACCATAATCAATTGATAGGGAGATGGGGGGCACATAAATTAATTAATTAAATAATTACATAATTACATAAATAGTTTTCCAGTGGCTTAAGTATCTACAAATGAAGAACAGTATTGTTTCTAAACCAAGGGACAGATGGGGGACTCTGTAGACCCTTGGCTTTCCTCTCTTCTGCACGATGCAGATGTGGGCATTTGCACTCCTTAAAACAGCCTCTTGCCGTGAGGCATGGCAAGAGACACTGTTCATTATTATTGCTAACATTAAACTGCCAATTTAAACAGAGCTTACTTTTACATGAACACTTAAGTTTTTAATCTTAAATTCTTAACCTGTCTATTTTTTCCGACATGTATGCAATTTAGAGTTTTGCAAAGATCAATACAAACCAATTTATGATATTCAAGTTTGCTTTATAAGCCATGAAACCCCAGAGATCACTTTGAACTCTGTTTTTTAATTCTAGATACAAGACTGGAAGGTGAGAGAATCCAAAGACATTATAATGTTTCAGTAAGAACAAAATGAAGAATTTATGATGACTGATTGTATGATGATCAATCAAACATTAATTATGGTCTCTGGGTCAGAAAGCACAACAATATAATACAGAGACTTATAATTATTATAAATTATTATAAAACTTTTAAAAAGCAATACAATTACATAAAATGTATTATTCAATAACCTAGTTATATTATTTAAGATGACTTCTGGCATGATGATAATCCAATTCAGCTACAATATATTAAGTTTCATAAAATATATTTGTTTCCTGGCAAACAAGAACTATTGTATATTAATGTCAGTTGTGACTTCAGTATTGTCACAGGTAAATTGTAATAGCAATAGCACTTACAGCATATATCACCTTCCTAGTGATTTTTACAGCCCTCTCTAAGAGATTTATAGGGTCAGCATATTGCCCCCAACTATCTGGGTCCTCATTTTACCAACCTCAGAAGGACTGAATATAAAGATAGTTTACAGGAATTATCAGTGATTAAATATAATACTTATTAGCATATATTTCTACTTAACCAGACATTTTTAATTATAAACTAATTCACTTCAATTAAAAGTATTAATCACATATATTCATTTTTTTCAGATCACTGAAAATAGTCAAAATAAACATGTACTGTTTAAAATAGTCAAATATAGGTGGTCTTTGATTTACGACCAGTTGTTAATGACCATTCAAAGGTGAAATGGCCTCAGAAAGGGTGCTTTACAGCTCATAAAACACTTCTGGCTGTCATAAAACATTATGCTACTCCTCCACCCACCCATGGTCACATGATTGTGATCTGAGTCCCTGGCAATCTGTTTGCATTTAAGACCAGTTGCCAAGCACCCCATGATCATATGATCACCATTTCCAAACTTCTCTGCTGGTTTCTTTACATAGTCAATGGGGCAGCCAGCAGGGAAGGTTGCAAGCTGCTACCACCTGCTGCAGAGCTGAGATTCTGGAAAGCAGGCAGCTCTGACAGTGAAAGGGGAGCTGAGACTCAAGAGTAAGAGGGCTGCCTACCGAGGAACTCCTCGGGTAGATTGCAGAAATGGAGGTCAGATCCCAAAGATCAGTGCTGTCTTTGTGCAGTCTCTTAAAGGAGTTTCCCTTTGTGCAAAAGGAAGGGGTGGAGAAAGGGAGTCCAGATCCTGAAGATCCCACTCTGTTCCTGCAGCTCACCACAGGGGATTCTGTTCCATGTATAGAAGGGAGATGAACTTCTCCAGCGGGATGTAGAAACAAATCCTGGATCCCAAAGATCCAAAATTTGTTTCTGCAGCCTACTGCAGGAGTTCCCGACCACCCATAGAGCTCTTTTGCTCCGTCCACTTAATGACCACAACTAGAAGAGCTGGGATTATGGTTGTTGAGTGGTCATTAAACAAGATGCCCACATGACCACTTGATAGTGTTTCTACAATAGATTCTGGGATTGCAAGTCAAGGAATATTTGTATCTGAGTATTTAAAAAGTATGCATCTTTTAAAAACAATATTCCTAACTTTTGACCACTCTGTTTTAGAGCTTGCTTATAACATAATTTAGGGTATGTTATATATTTAGGAAAACAAAACAAAGTAGAAAAAAAAATCCAAAGTTCTCATTATTGTCCTATTGCAAATTTTCTTTACAGCCTCCAATTACTTGTTAAATCTAAAATATGTGTATATATAAAACTAATTATTTTTTAAAATATTTCCTCAATCTTCATTACTCCAGTTCTGTTCTTTTTTTCTCCATTCTGCCCCATCTTTTTAAATTGGCATTTGTTTTGCAATTAGTACTGGTGTATGTTAAGTGCTCTTTAAATTCATAATATTCACTCCATGCAAATCCACTCCAAATTCATGCCAGAAGCAGAAGCAACTCATTAAAATGTCTACTATGAAATCTTCTATGTGCAGTTGTTTTACTAATTAGCAAATCACTGATTGAGCTCTTTGTAAAATTGCTTTAAAATGAAAGGAGCAATTTTATGCTAAACAAAGGAAACTTGATGTTGAGCAAAGAAATGAAATAGGAGTACAAATTTGTAACCAAAATCTCTCATTTTCCTGCATCCCAAAACCAAGAGAATATTATTTAGAAAATGTTCAATTAAATACATCCTATTCTTATCAATCTGTCCCATTCAGACAGCAAAGCAACTACAAGAGAAAGCGAGAGAAACATGGGCCACGATCACTGGAAGATGTTGCAACTACTTCTATGGGAAGCAATTCAGTAGAACAAGATGTAACTGAATCTAATTATTTCTGAGTAATGCCCAACTTCTTTCACTCTTTGTTTTTCATGGTCTGTCTTATGTTACAATGAAATCTAACCATTTATTTAGTGTTGCCTGACACTGAAGATGGGGACCAAAAAGGAGGGATGACAGTCATTTAAACCTGATAGTAGGAAAGAAGCTCTAAGAAATATTGGATGGGAAAGGCTAGAGATGTTTGTTTTCCTCATATGGAGGTACTCAGGTCATATTTTAGACATTTCTAGGTAGTCCTCAACATACAACCACAATTGAGCCCGAAATTTCTGGTGTTAAGTGAGATATTTGTTAAGTGATTTTTGCTCCATTTTATGACCTTTCTTGCCACCCTTATGTGAATCACTGCAGTGTTAAGTTATTAACATGGTTAAGTGAAACATGGCTTTCCCATTGACTTTGCTTGTCAGAAGGTTGAAAAGCTGATCACATGACCCTGGGACACTGCAATCATCATAAATATGAGTTAGTTGCTAAGCATCTGAATTTTGATCAAGTGACCATAGGGATGCTTCAAATCAATGGTCATTAAGGGTGAAAAATGGTCATAAGTCACTGTTTTCAGTGCTGTTATAACTTTGATCACTAAATGCCAGGGATGGTTGACACCCTTCAAAGAACAAAATCTTAACAGTAGTTAAGTTTAAAATTAAATTAAAAATTACTGAAAATAAGATGAAGGGGTGGCTATGTCCTATGTATTTAATATTTTCTCAGTTTTGTCACTAATTGTAATTATAATTGAATTACACTCACCTGTTCTCTTCCTCTGGAACTCAGTGCTAATTATGTGTCCTTTCAGATCCTTTGGGGATCACCTAATTTTCCACTGAGATTTAATATAAATCTCCCCAAATTCTCTTAATACAAAGATTCATTTGCTTTTCACTTGGTTTTTTGGGCTCTAAACTGATAGAATCATTGATAGAATGTAAGGTCTAGAAAGGAATTGTCTGATCTTTGACCCAGTGAAGGATCCCTGACAGCCAAAACAATTTTGAAGCAGGACAATCTACCACTTCCTAAGGTAGTCTTTTAACCCGTTGAACAGCTATTATCAGTAGCGTTTTTCCCCCCTGATGCCTAACTGAAATCTACTTTCTGGTAATTTATTTATTTATTTTTTATTAGCTTGGCTTATATGCTATTGCATTTCCAAAGATTCTTAATAGTTACAAATAACAAAACACACACACACACACACACACACACACACACAAATGAAGAGCAGAATCTTCCCACATCTCTAAATGCCTTTGGAGAATCTTACTTTTATAACTCTTTGAAAAATATAGAGATGATCTGATGCCAAGAAATGGGACCATCTGGACATGGAGGTTCAGAAGTAGGGATCCATCACTGAGAAGGCTTGAGCATGGGTTCCTTACCTCAGATTTTGAACCTGCAGCCCTCTCTACTACATCTTACCTGACACACCAACTCAAACTAGGGAGGGCAACTCAGAGTTATGCAGGCCTTCAGCCATGTAGAGCTTTAAAGGCGATAATCAGCAATTTAAATTGCACCTCAAAGATCAAACAGGATCAGGAGAAATGCACTCCCCTGCCCTAGTCCCACCAGAGGTCATCAACAAGGCTGAATAACAGGCTCAGTCCCACATGCAGGCTTGAATCCTGACTATAAAAGATCAAGATAAACTATTTCATTCATGATTCTCTGCAGTTGTCCCTAACAAAGTAAAGCTGGATACCGGTCAATAGTTACCTACAGGTAATCCTCCTTTAGCAACTATAATTGGGACTGGCAATTTAGTTGTTAAGTAAAGTGAATTCTACATTAAACTATGACTATGCTTATGTTCATACTTTGGCTTTCCATTGCTTTCAAGACCTGCAAGTTTGTAAATCTGAGAATGTTACTTTTTCACCACTGCTGCAACTTGAACAGTTGCTAAACAAGGCAGTCACTAAACAAGGACTACCTGTAGTACAATTGGATGACAGCTTCTTGAAGACCGAGGAAACAACACCTTATTCAAGTATACATTTCCCATTATCCACACTCAGCCTTCCCATACTTGAATGTTAACTTTCACCAGCCAAGTAGGATAAATGATCAAGCACAGAGAACTTCTCCAGTATTCAGAATAACCTACTATTTTGTAAGACAAGGCCTCTATAATTTCAGCTGGACCTGCCCTAGGCTAGACTCTAACCCTGAGCATATCTGAGTGATTTTATCCTCTAATTCTGACTGAATTCACTCAGTGGCAAATATATCTTCTGACCTGGCTTTCCATAATAGGGACCAATTCACTTTTAATAATGCTTTAGGATGCCTATCTGCAGAAGCAGTAAGAACAGAGAAATAAGCACTTCCCATTCTTACCACCACTTGAATTTGATCTCTTACCCATGTCTGGTCATATAAACTTTCCTTTTTATGCCAGCTTCATTCTAAACACTTCTTAAGCCATTTTATCTCCTGGAGATTCCAGGGAAATTACCTGGATTAATGACCAAAGTTAGACTGCTCAGAAACAATCCTTTCAAGTGCTGCAGGAAACTCTTATTCTAGAAATCAGTGAGATACTCAAGAGAACTCCCTACCAGGCTTCAGGGAACTCCACATTTGGTCTGTGGAAACAGAGGTGGTTTATTAGGTGCTTGGGGTGGGCTCTCTTTCCTCCAGAAGTTTGCAGTGCCAGTAAACTATATTATAACCAGACTGCTGAAACTGTGCCTTCCTCAGAACATCTCTCAGCTGCTCCAAGACAAAAGCCAAATCTGACATGTGGCTGCCTATATGGATCAGGGCCGTGATCTCCTGAAATAAATCCAGGGTTGTCATTGATGGCCATGAACTCACAATTATATCACTTCCTATGTACCATATATGAGAGATTAACCTTACAGAAAGATTAATTTGCAACAGAACTCTTCTGATCTCTCTCAACTTTTGTGGATGATAGCAAGTTATTCAGGGAGTGTATATTCCAAGAAGAGTGAAAAAGAGGGAGAATTTTTAATAATTTTAAAATGTCACAAAACTCTGACAGACAAGAATGTTCAAATACACTAATCCCAAATAGTAAAGTTCCTCTTCTTGAATTAAGAGTATCATTGCATCTCTTATTTACTCTGAATAGCCCACCACAGCTCACAAATACAGATAGTCCTTCTTAATGTCCACAGTTGGGACCCATAGCTTGGTCATTAAGCAAAATGGTTGCTACATGAAACTGCGACTGTTTTATATCTTACTTCAGCTGTCCTTTGCTTTATAGACCTGCAAAGGTTATAAATGCAAGGATTGGTTGTACAGTCATAACTGTTAATAGCAACTAAATGAGGACTATCTGCGTATGCTTTCTATGGCTGAAAACTTTTTTTATATATGATTTCTTCTTCCGGTTTTTAATTATATCTGCAAATAAATTTCTGATGTTTTCCCCTAAGTATTAAGTGTATGGCACTTAGTTTTCATTCAAGTGTCTTTATCAACACTTCAGATTGGCTTTGGACACACAGAGAAAACTAATGCAGATGACAATATAATGGTATCATGCTATCATATTGATTAATCACAATTAGTTTCTTATGAGCTCTACTTTGGCCTAACCAAAGTTTACATTCTTTTGCAAGGTTACCTCATATGCAACAGATTTTATTTATGTATTTACTGTATATTTAATACTTGCTAATCGCCCATCTCCCTTGGCCCTTAATGAAGTAGCCATCAGACCACATATAAGTGACCCTAGGCAATTCCTGGCCAGATACAGCTGCAACTAGTATGTCAGCCTATGTTAGTAAAAGGCACTCCTAACTCTGAGACCACATGTGTCTGCAGTGTCAATGATCGAGAAACACCTCAAACCGTGAAACAAATTATTCACTACAAGTCTCTATAGCACGGGTGTCAAACTCGCAGCCCGCAGGTTGGATGTATCACACGTTGGCCATGCCTACCCCCAGTTTAGCGAAGGGGAATCCAAGATACTTTGTGATCTGCTGAAGATATTTTTTTATAAAATGAAAACCTGAACAACTTCAATGTGACCTATGGTCTCTATTATTGTCAAGTGATTAGACTGGTCTTGACATTTGGGGAAAAGATACACACTGATCCTAATATCTAGGAACAATTATAAAGCATGCTGGAAATCATAGATTCAATTTATAACATCTCTAAGAACAGCTGTGATATTTCTGTCTTAAAACCTTGATAGCTGGTGCATAGCTGGTGCATAGGATAAGGTAGATGGACCAGTGATAGAATAATTTGTAAGGCAGATTATATGCCTATATTCTATTGGAAATAATGGACTGTTCAAGGAATTGCAGAATCATAGTTCATTTGTACAGGATTCCTCCACAAAAATCAGGAATTTTTGGTTTAAGCAAGTTTATTGTATGAAATCTATCATTAGTTTATTTGTATGACACTTCAATATCCCCCATCTTAAAAAAATTCTAGAGTTTTACATTATAGTTTTCTTACCAGGTATTATATTAACATAGCATAGCATAGCATAGCATAGCATAGCATAGCATAGCATAGCATAGCATAGCATAGCATAGCATAGCATAGCA
>JANHFL010000777.1:201976-215770 GCA_032468155.1 Oxyrhabdium leporinum
GAGAGAGAGAGAGAGAGAGAGAGAGAGAGAGAGAGCGAGAGAGAGAAGAAAAGAGGGGATGCATTCAGCAACCAAGTCTGTTTGAAAGTGGGATACAGGAAACCAGATGTCAAATAGAGAAATCTCATATACTTTGAGCACATCTCATGAGTGGATTAGAAAAAGCAATTATCTTCAGCAATGTTGAGGGGCATAGAATAAAGGTGAGGCAGTGTGGATAATGTGGCTACAATAAGGTAAATTACTGGAATGTCCTTAAAAGGCCTACCATTTAGATGGTGGCCATTCATCCTTCAGACATCACAAGGGTTGAACATGATCTGACCAACACCTAGCTAATCAAAACAACTCACAACAAATACACACAGGGAAGCTTAGCCCTGAAGCTTCTGCTGTTGCTTTGAGGCAAATGCCACAACATTTGTGGAATTTGTCGCTAAAGATGCTGGATTTCCCTGCCTTCTCTTACAAGCACCACACATGCCTACCCTGATGCTTGTTATGTGGTGTATTTGAAGAAAGAGTGACCCATATAGCAGCTGAGTGGAAGGAAGCTTTTTAACAGATGTTATGTCCATTGATTGGAGAAGGAGGTGGGCTTTGCTTCATTTCCTCAAATTTCAGGTCTTAGAGCAGAGCAGGACAGGGGGAAGCAGATTTAAGGAAGAGAGAGAGGAGGGGAAGGAGGAGGAGGAAGAGGAGGACCACCACCACCACCACCACCATCTGTGTGGTGCAATCTGGCACATAATTACCAATGATCATATACATAACAAGTAATTTACTTGTAGAGTGTCTTGCTTGCAGTGAGAGACTCCACAATTGTGACAGAGAGGAATCAGGCAGTTGGATCAATGAAACCATCGGATGTGGGCAGAGAGAGTTGATTGTTAATTGCTTTAGGTTAAGCTTTGCAGGAGGTGTGTGTGTGAATGAATAAGAAGAAATCAAGAAGGCCCTCTACAAAATGTTGAAGCCCAGAATGGTCCATCTTTCAGGATCTACCATCTTACCAAACCATCTCTCAAGCCTCCTCTTCTTCAAGAAAGTAGTGAGCATTCTGTGTCCACTAAGCATGTTTTTCTAAACTTTAAAAAAAATAAATAAATCTGAAAACATTGGGATTCCCAGAAGGTCGTTGATTTTTTTCCTTTTACTGTTTCAACTGACTAAGCATTTGAAGAATGAAGATAATAGAATCCAGCAAGGGTAGGGAATTTTTCCACACAGCCTGAATGCAGATGATGCTTTATTTTTGTGTGTCTTTGGTTGATTGAAAAGAACACAGTGGGTGGATTCACATAACACAGGAGAACTGTGATATGGGGGGAGGGGTGTGTGTCCAAATACAGTTATTTCTCTCCCCCTAATATTTTTTTTGAAGGAAAGAGAGTTAAAGGTTACTTTAATGTTTCAGGCTTTCTCCTTTTTGGAGTATTCTACTCCACAAATTTCAGGATTGTAATCACAAAGAAAATCCTTTGTATTTTCCAGTGGTATTCATGCTAGGTCAAATATTTTTCATTTTCTGAAAACAAAAAGCATGCTTTGCAATAAGCTTGTTTTACATTCAATTTATTTTAATTAAAATAATCCTTTTTTTAAAAAAAAAAAGTCTAATTATGGAAGGATTCACAAAAGGAGATCACCCCAGGTATGTTTATCACCATATCACAAATTTGGATGTTATGCTAACCATACATGATACAGAGTAACAGGGTTGGAAGGGACCTTGAAGTCCAAGTTCCCCTTGCTTAAGCAGGAGACCCTATAATCATTCCAGACTGATAGCTGGAATGCCAATCTTTTCTTAAAAACTTCCACTGATGGAGCACCCACAATTTCTGAAGGCAAGCCACTCCAGTGATTAATCGTTCTAAGTATCAGGAAATTTCTCCTTAGTTCTAGGTTGCTTTTCTCCTTGATTAGTTTCCACCCATGGCTTCTTGTCCTGCCTTCAGCTGCTTTGGAGAACAGGTTAACCCTCTCTTCTCTTTGACAGCCCGTCAAATATTGGAAGACTGCCATCATGTCATCCCTTGTCTTTCGTGTTGCTAGACTAGACATACCCATGTCCCACAATCATTCAACATAGGTTTTAGCCTCCAAACCCTTAATCATCTTCGTTGCTCTTCTCTGCACTCTTTCTAGAGACTGAACTCTATGTCTCACATGTCTCTATGTCTCAACTCAGTGTCCTTTCATGACCTCTCATAGATTCCATTTTGGCATCATGGCCAAACTTCCTCCCGAAGGTTGGCCCCAGCGACTAAATAGTAGCCACCAGCAACTCAGAAGATCCACACAGGAGTGCCTGAAGTTTTCTCAGCCTTTGCCAGCAATCAGCTTCACTGTTGTGATAATATCTTTCCCCACCCCCTTCCTCTTCCTGACATTGAAATCAAAAGCCAGGAGGTTGCACGGCGAATTCTGCTTCTCGGCCTCTTGGGATGAAGGTTCACGTTTATCTCCTGCTTCCTCTCACGGCAGGCCCGAAGCAAAGGCGGGAGAGGTTCTCCACGGAGAATTCAATTTGGCAGAATTACGTCCGCTTCCAAACTCTCTCCCACACACTGACTGCATTGCTGGTGGCTCCCAGCCCAATCGCCCTGGAACCTTAGTTTTGTGTTGGCTTTGATAAGCACCCCTGTGTAATCAGCAAAGCGACTCTTAGCCAGTTCTTGTACAGTATGGTTTTCCCTTTGCGGCTTCTTCAATCATGTTTATAATTAAGGCAAGGCTCTTCGCGATGCCAAAGGCTACGCGGAAGTGGGGGCGTTATAAGTCATAGGAAAATGACTTGCTTCAAAATCGGACAGTTTTGTTTTTCCTATTTTTCTAGCCCAGCAATGTGCTTGCCCTTTATTTTAGCGCCGGGCTTTGGATCTAAGTAGGTTTTAACACAGAAAGTGAAAAATCATAGGAGATAAACCCGGGCAAGAGGAAGGAAGCTACGGATCCAGATTCTAAGATTAGAAACTACGTTCCTACCCAAAAAAGGGTGGGGTTTAGTCACTACGTGACAGGGTAAAGAGACTTTTCTCAGATAGATTTTCCAAAGTCTGTTGGCAAGGCGTGGGAAAAGTCACACGTAATCGCATATCATTTTTAACCAGGTTTTGTTTGAAATTTGCATTGTTGACAAGCCGTCAAAAGTTCAATCATTTTTGCAATGCCTTTAAAAACAGTGGAATAGCTGCCCTGGCTGTTACCAATGGTTTCTGAATGGCAACTCCATATAGCATAGCATAGCATAGCATAGCATAGCATAGCATAGCATAGCATAGCATAGCATAGCATAGCATAGCATAGCATAAACATAAACATAAACTATTATCTGGAGATATAACCTGTTATTAGCAATTTCTGTGCCAAAAGGTACTTGAAGATATTCAGTAGCCCAGTAAAATAACAGAGTCATGAGGACAGGATTATATTCTTAGTAGTGTCAACAATGCCTTTCTTTGATTCAATAACCATGCACTTTTTCAATAAATTCTTCAATGAACCATTAAGGGACTTCTTATTCATTTGATTACAAATTCTGAAGACTAATGAAGACATTTTCCCAAATGAAATTGACTGCAATTAAATGATCCTTGATAAGTGTGATCTCGATTGTTATTACAATTTTTAGTTACTGAAATAAAATTCCTTTCCTACCAGATCCACTAGTCACATGCAGGTCTGCAGAAGATGTTAATTCAAGTTATGCTTAGCTCCACAGACTACACAGAGATGCCCATGTAATTTCCTTAGTAATAATATGTTAGTAGTTACTTCCAGGATATTTGTTTGGTTTTTCTAATCCCTTCTGTAACGCTAGAATTCCCTGGTAACATTTTATCCAAGTTCTCACTAGGTATGACCCTGCATAATTTAAAAATAAATAAAATCAATTAAACATAAAGAGATGGATGTGTCCCATATAATTTTTGCTATCTTTTTGGTATCTCGGGATAGCTATCATCTTTTAAAATTACAAAACAAGGTTAAAGAATTAGAATCCATGCAGCATCCATGTATACTTGCACTACTAAAATGAAACCACATTAAACGAGAACAACATAATTGGTCTTAATGCTGGATAAAACAGCATTATTTAGAATATGATGAATTTACAGTTCACTGTTTTATGTTTAACAATTACTCTCTTCCAGTTAGTTTGGAGAATGCTTTCTGCCACAAGAATACGCCACTCTTAACCAACGTCAATGAAGGCCTTTCTCTGTTTTGTTTTGTTTTGTTTTTTGCTTTTAAGCACAGCTGGAAGTCAACCTGGCAAAAGGCTACCCAGGGATAGCAAAGCTGTGTAATGCCTTTGTTTTTGAAGCCTTTAGGGGAAGTTTCCTTTGGTAGGCTTTCTGCTTTTTTGCAATTTCGTCTTATACCACTACAAAGCACTTACTGCTTCCAAAGAAACATGTAGGTTTCTGCCATAGAAACTCTCTTCCAAATGGACTAGAAGAGGCTCCAACTCCCAACCTCCTTTTTTGCAATATGTGTAGTGGCTCCATCACCAGTATTGTCCCAAATTTTCACCAGTTTGAAGGAAACACCGAGACACACCCTAAAATATATGTACATGGCTTAAAAAAAAACAAGGCTACCCAAGCATGGGAAAATTCTGATCCCACCCATGTGAGTGATAAGATTTGTCCACTGTGACTTCTTCCCACATTAAATTTAGTTCTGGCCATCAAAATGATGCCTTTCCCTGATTTAGAGGAGCCCTGGGGTTCTAATTTTTAAATGTGTACCTCTGAAGAAAAAGGAGCTCTATCTCTCATAGAGTTCATAAGCAGCAGCCTTTGTATGTGCTAATACACTACACACATACTTTCTTATGTCTGAAAACAAGCCAAACACTTCAGAGTTTTTATTTTCCGTTCTACATGTCCTCAAGAGAATAAAAAGTCACTACAAGTTGAACTATTACAATCTGTACAGACATCAGATAGAAATTTGACAGCATCTTAAGGCCTAAAATAGAATGATGAGCTTCACTATAGAGCAGGGCCAGTCTTTTTATTGTATAGTAGTGCCTTCCAGATATGTGGGATTATAACACCCATCATTTTTAGCTAGATTCAAGGGAATAAAAGATATGAAATTAGGCTGGTAACTGTATCATCTTGCCCAGATGTCTGTGCTCATGTGAAAATATCCCATTACAAGCTTGCCTTTCTTGATTCATAGGGTTTTTTTAAAAAATAATGTTTAATAAGATTATAACTAGACTATCAAAAAAGAAAGTAAGGAATCTTCACAATTTTAGAGAGCTATTTTCTGCCTGGCATGTTCAATTCTTTATCATATAATTTGTGTGCTGTTCTTTTTCAGACATAATTGTTTCTATTTTCAATCATTAACACTGATTGACTTTAATTTAATGAGTGAAAACAACAGGGTTGATTCTGAATTTCAGTAATTCTAATGTTCTGTAATGAGAAACTGATTAACAGATTGCCAGATCACAACTCAGATTCTCTCTGGTCTTTGCAGTGATTGATTATGCAGAAGACGCCACATTTATAACGAACACTACCCTTTCTTGAGCTTTCTGCTGTGTGGTGTACTTGGAATTCTGCTTGTAGAAAGGAACAAAAAGCAAAGAAAACTGTATGGACCTCTTCATGTAATCATCTTGGCAGCAATACCAAAGTGGTTTGCCATTGCTTTGCAGCCTACAGCCATGGAATCAACCAAGTTATGATGCAGCCTTTCAAGAGCAGCTAAGGTTGGCAGCAGAAGATAGGTGAGGGCAAGGGGAAGAAAAGGTTGAGGGGGGAAATGTTGCCTTTCTCTTTAAAGGAGAAGAGTGACTCTCCTTTTGTGCTAAATCCACTAAGAATCACAGACTCACAAAGGACCAAAAGTTCAACTTCACTATCAAATAGGGTTTGCCTCTTGAGTAAACAGGGAATTGATAAATCAACTGCCAACTTTTTTTTGTTTTATTTAATTTCATACGGCAAACAGATGAACAGAAGAACAGATCAGATGAGTTACAGAAAGACATTAAATTATAACAGATTTGAAGAAGGCTGTTGCATGTATTGTACTAACTACATCTGAGCCCAAATTAGGAAAAGCTAGAACAGTCACCAGTATTTTCAATGTAAGGTTTGCACTGTATGTGACCACCTGGCACAAAAACATTTTCTGCTTCAGTCACTGTCTTAAAGCAGGAGTCCCCAATCTTTTTTGACACCAGGGACCGGTTTCTTGGAAGACAATTTTGCCACAGAGCAGGAGGGGAGATGGTTTCTGTTTTGCTCACTCACCCACTGCTCACCATCAGCTTTGCAGCCTGGTTCATTACAGGCCATGGATCAGTATCATTCCATGGCCTGGAGGTTGGGGACTCCTGCCTTAGAGGTCACTCGTTTGTTATACGGATAGCAGATTATGCTGGAAAACAGGGGACTGAATTGTAGTTCTGTCTTAGGCATGACCTTGGACCATCATTCTCTCTCCGTCAAACCCACTTCACTTGTTGCTGTGGGGAAAATAGAAGGAAGGAGTATGTGTGTTCGCCATCTTGTGTTGTTTATAAAAATAATAAAGCAGGATTAGATAAAATAAATAAATACAGGAGTCAATTCTAGATCCTTTTGCTTAAGATGTATCTTCAGTAACACAAAGGCAAGGTAGAAGAGCAAAATCAAAAAGTTATTCTAAATTTCTCAGAGAAGAGAAAACTGATTCTTGCTAGGTTAAAAATCTTCTGAAGCAGAGTATATTAACCAAACCCTAAAATTTTAAAATAAGCTGAAAGTATATAATATCGTTTTAATGCCATAGCCAGACACTTAAGCTGAATTTTATGATGTGCTGTATAAAAAAAACACATCTGCCTTACAAAATGAGGTCCAAACTTAATTATACACAGAAATTTCCATTACAATATTTTTAAATCAAGCATTTTTAAAACTCCCCAAAATGCTTTTTGAAGAGGCAACTGGACTTTCTTGTTTTTCTTTGAAGATGTTTCGCTTCTTATCCAAGTAGCTTCTTCAGCTCTGACTTGATGGTGGGTTGCTTCTTTCCAGTTGCCTCTTGAAAAAAGCACCTTTGGGACAACCATGACCTGGATGACTGAGAATCTCCATATACACTTTTAAAAACTCATTAATTCTGCTTTCAGATTGCAACAGCAAGCAGAATTAACAGGCACACAGGCTGTTAATAAACCTCTTCCTATGGCCTACAAAAAAACCAAAGACCCAATTTTAGCAATTCGCTTTTAACATTCAGTTTTCTTCTCAAACAATCGAATCACACCTAAATAAACTATAGCTATCTACTTATCAAGCTAATAACCTAAACACAACTAAAAATTAATGGCAGAAAAAGAATAACATCCTCCGAATGAGTTGTCCCCTGAAACAGCTATCAATATTACTGATCACACAGGAAGCCACCAATACAGAAATGAAAGACAGAACTTCCACCTTATCAGTCAAATAATCTATTACCCATAAGGCATCTTCAAGTCACTTGCAAAAAATAAATAAATCTACCTAGAGGACTTTTCCATCTAAGAACAGGTAAAGTAGGCAAAATAATAAGAATATACAATTGAACCAAACAATGAGGTTCACGTCTCTAAAATTCCTGCATTGATTATGCTACCTAGCACGGTAATGAAATGTCTACATCCCCAAAATGAGCTGCCAGAATTTCAACAATTGTTAGTCGTGAAGTCATGTCCGACCCATTGTGACCCCATGGACAACATTCCTCCAGGCCTTCCTGTCCTCTACCATGCCCCGAGTCCATTTAAACTCACTCTGACTGCTTCAGTGACTCCATCCAGCTACCTCATTCTCTGTTGTCCTCTTCTTCTTTTGCCCTCAATCGTTCCCAGCATTAGGCTCTTCTCCAGTGAGTCCATTTCAACAGTACAACATGCCAACTCTGAGCTACAGATATTCTCTTTCTCATAATGTTAATTTAAATCTGAATTGGGCAACTGGGCATGATTTATGCATTCTATACTGTCCCCCAATACCTCAAGATTTATTTTAGGCTCATATGCCACTCCAGTCTTAAACTGATTCTAAGTGGCTTACTGAACACAATATTAAGAACATAAATTATTGAAAACAACTCAGCAAATACCCAGTCATTAGAAAACAGTCAGTTTATACAACACTCCGTTGAAGGAACAACAAATTCAACACCTCCCTACCTTATAGGCTTGTTGAACAAAAAAGGTTTTAATTGCTTCATAAACACCCAAGTGAGTCAATATTCTGTGGTGAATAAGAACTGCACAATTGAAGGCAGACCATACCACTAAATCTGGCTGCAAAATGATTGAACTGCAGTGATATCTCTCCCTTCCCCAGATAATCTAATGTCTCTAACTCAGAGTGCACAGGAAACTTTTTGAATCTTGATTAAGTCGAATCTCAGGCTTTATCTTAGACAGAGTGATACATGAAAAGGAAGAAACTGCATCTGAAGTAGACTGAATACTGAACACAGACTGAACACTTAATACTACCGATATTCTGGCAGAATAAGATGTGATCTATACAAGGGTGAAAAGAAGAAAAGTAAGAATGCAGATTAGTACAGATGTCTGGGTGACCTGAAAGAGGTTAGTAATTGCTTAATGATACTAGCAACATTTCCCATTTTTCCATTAAAAACAGGCTGGTAAAGCATAGAAAGCTTCATGTGAGCAAGTATTCTACAAAGAAAATTGAGTTCAGTTCTGAAGTCTCCGAAACTCAAAATATGCTCAGAGAAATTCTGAGCTTTAATTTTATGTGTGTGTCTTTTGAAGTAGGATCGACAGAGGGTATTTTGATTCCAATAGGAAAGAAAGACCATTAAGTTTAATGTGTGTTTATAACTGATGTATATAACAGCAGGATGAGGTGAAAAAATCTTGAATTGGGAAAGCAGACAGTACAATTTCAGATTGTAAGATGGTAGTGCCGAACTATATATTCATTTGCTTGTAAAAGAATAGCTAAAATCAGAAGTTTCTCAGCATTATAAATTTAATTCCACACCTGCAAGATGAAACATTATAATCCATTCTACCAACTCCATTTTTAACAATTTAATCCTTTATTTGATTCTGTTGCACTGAAAGATCAAACTGGAGGAAATGTTACTTCCCTGAAAATCACAAATAGTTAATAAGAGCCTACTGAAGCTATTGCCAATAGCCTGAGGAAACTGCTTAACGGAGCATTTATTGGAAGAATTTAGTGGAACACTGAAATGCGCTTTTCACTCAGGGCAAACATAAAACAAAAAACAATCACAACCTAACTTCTCTCAGCAGGTTTTGAATGATAGACATACATACATTTTGCTTTCTTTGGAACCTCCCAGACATGTTAATTTTGTGTTCAAGCAGGAAAAAATAAATGCACACAAAGTTCTAATGTATAATTTTCCAGCTATAGAGGGCACAGGCAGAATTTTGTAATTCAGTGAAGGGCTTTTCCTCTATACCTGGTTTTTATAGAACTCCAGTGAGGTTGGGGCTCTCGTAACGTAACACTGTTCCACTATTCTGTAACAAAGTCCAGACTACATTGGAGCAGCCCATGCTGTGGGTCTCTTCCTTCCTTCCGCCAGTAGCAACCACTTAGAGGCACTTGTGGTGCTGCACATTCCTCCCAAATAACTTGCAGCTTCTTCCTTCAGGACTAGATGTTCTCATTCTATCCTCCTGTATTAATTCAAGCCCTCCTGAAATCAATAGCTCTGATCTTGTTTTTGGTTATTCTGATCTTTCAATTATTGAAAACAAGATAGTGTCTAGGAGTTATGAGCTAGAAAAGAAAGGGAAGGGAAAGGAAGAAAGGGAAAACTTCTGTGTGCATGCGTGATGAGTTGATTCAAAAATTGTAACTATGGTATCCCTTTCAGAGAACTGCACAATCTGCAACACTGCAGCGTCTCCATGCTGGTATATTCAGGAAACAGCTCATCTTGTATAATCAAACTTTAATATGCTAACACAAGTCTTACCTTTTTATGGCTTTGTAGCAAATGATGAAAACTAGAAAGAGGAACACCGGAATGGCACAGCACGCAGCAATGATTATAGCTGGACTTGGCCAGGGCACTGCAGCGGGGCAAATAGGAATGGTGGGAGCTGTAAAAAATAACACACTTAGTTGAGTCCTACCAAACATGATCTAAGGAGCTCTTTTAACCCAGAGTGAGAAGGAAATTACCAAGAAAGTCAGTTTATACCATAGAACATTCTCCACTACCTCATGTAATAAACTCTACTGTGCTTTCTCACTACATATTATAATTCAGCAGTAGCCAACTGCTATAAAGCTACCTTAAATTCTCACTGGTCCATGCAACTCAATGTTAATAACATTTAGTTTGAGTGTTGTATGAGTCCAACCAGTGTGGTTTATGAATATTTTTTCGGTGTGTGTGTGTTGTGTTAACATTCTCAGTATATCTAGCTAATTGCGGCTCACCATTGTTAACCAAATCAGGCATAACATGATATACAAACTATTGACAATGGCTCTGCTGGGATCAGCAAGAACGTGTCCCAGGCCTATCTGGAGACGCCAATGCTTTCTGCAAATGAAATAGATGCTGTGGCACTAAGCTAAAGGCTTGTTTCTAACTCGTAAAACACTTGAGTTGAAGATCGGAAATTAAAATGTCTTAAGATGGATGGAAGCCCCATTTCTTAGCAGCTGCCAATCAACCAACCTTTGTTTTACTGAGTAAAAGCATGCTGCTATATCAACATATTAAACCCAATGAAGAAAAACACATCAAACATAAATGCCAAATCCTGCAACCACTGTTACAATAACCATATGTGGAGACTTCTTTACAGGAGTTCTGGGGATAGTCCCTCCCACTCCCCAAACTCCTTTTAGTTCTTTATAGGGATTATTTTCTTTTTGTCACTTTCTCAAGCACTTGGAAATTTGGATTTCAAAATTATATATACAAATAAGGGGTTCAGCTCTAAAAAATATATTTGTACTGATATTAACTAAAAGATTACCAATTTATGATAATTATATAATTAGGCAGCTAGTTGCCTAAAAAACATTACAGGTCTTTATAACTTATATGAGATTTGAATCCAAGACTTCCCAAATCAAACCAAATTCATGAACTAATACACTATATATTCAAAATTAAATCTGAGTTCAATGGGGAATATTTTTCAGGGAAGTATGTATAGGAGGTCTTTATATAGTATTAGTTTCCTAATCACTTTATTGTGATTAGGGAAACAATATATATTAATTACTAATCAGGAATGCTATCTTCTGGATATTGCTTTAATCGACTTACAATCACAATTAATGCCAAAATTTAGGTTGCTAAGAGAGATAGTTGTGAAGTGAATTTTGCCCCGTTTTATGACCTTTCTTGCTACAATTGTTAAGTGAATCCCTGCAGTTGTTAAGTTAGTAACAAGCTTGTTAAGTGAATCTGGTTTCCCCATTGATTTTGCTTGTCAGAAGGTTGCAAAAGGTGATCACATGATCCCGTGACACGGGAAGCATCATAAATATGAGTCAGTTACCTCAAGTGTCTGAATTTTGATCATGGGGATGCTGTAATGGTCATAAGTGTGAAAAACAGTCATAAGTCACTTATTTCAGTGCCTTTGTAACTTTGAACAGTTACTAAATGAACTGTTGTAAGTCCAAGACTACCTGTACTGCTAAATATGATATTTTACTTTTTTGTAGCATACATAAAAAGTAGTTTTCTCTAATGAAGTTAGTTCATTTTCCATTTATTTTTACTATTTGATCAGACCAAATATGTTTTTGAAATTCAGCTATATATGGTCTATTAAGAGGACAGTGAAAGACTGTGGCATCATTCCCAGAAGCTGCTATGGCCCAAAACAGGTGATTGGCCAAACACCAAATCATCTGTCATAGCACCAAGTTATCTGTCTATGACAAATAATAATTATATTGTCTGGCCTGTTTAAGGCAAAGATTATATTTTATTTGTAACATTATGCATACACCCCACATAATAAAAAAGCACAAATCATATCTTTGGACAACTTTTAAGCAATATTTATTTGGGGGGAATTATAATTGGCATATTATTATTATAAATTCTGTTGTTGTCTAAATATGCTGTAAAAATAAAAAGACAAAGTCCATCTGAACATATGCCACCTAAGAAATGAATTCAGTATTAAAAATAATGATGGATCTTTAACATTTGTATTAGTGGGGATCATTTTAAATGTATGTGTCTTATGTAGTATTCATGAATGCACTTCAGCAACACCTTGGCATATCCAAAATGTCATCGCATCAGCTTCGCTTCATTTTCCCTGACCCTTGGAAGTGCAGTTGGCAACACCTGAGCAGTCATGAAAGACATGGAGAATTGGATCAAATTTTATAGCAAGAGGAAAGACTGATAACAACATTCTGGTTTTCGACATGTGGGTCACAACGAACAATTCTTCGCAGGATGCCAGACTGAAACAATGATTTGTGAAAAAACACAGGCACTCCAAAAAGCTGTCTTCTCTGCTAGCCAGGGAACTATTCAGAAAATAATAGGTCTCAGCCCAAACAGGTTTGTGGAGGGAAAGACAAACTGTGCAGACAATTTTGTGCATTCCACAAAAGAGTAAAAAGTAAATCACTCTTCAAGCTGTGCTTTATTCCTAGAGGATGTAGTTGTTTCCTCAGCAAAAACAGAACAGCTATGCTAGTTGCTTTCTTCCCTGATATTCCTAAAGATTTCCCACAATGTAGTCCTTGACCTGGGATTCTTAATGGAATCCTATCCAAAGCTAAACAGAATTAGATTATTTTATTCTCTGTTGTGACAATACTTTATAGTCAATTTAAATGTAACGGGAAAAGATGTGGTATCATTTTGTGCTCTCTGCGAGAAATCTCTCTTTCCCAAGGATTGCAATCTTTGTTTTAAAGGAATTATGGAGATACATTGGGCAGAACCATCTCACATTCAATTACCTTTTTAATAAAGTTCATATTCATAATGCTTAAACCTGTAATTTAGCATATAAGAAGCGCAGTGAATTTGGTAAGATTGCATTTTACGTACTAAAAAAATTTAAACTTGCAGGTTTTTTAATTTTTTTCTGTGGAATTTCCATGGAACTTGAATAATGTAAATTCCAGCAGCCATCCAGAATAATTGGAGTCAGGCAACATGTAATAATCAGCAATGACATAACACAATTGCCAGAATTATTTACTGGAATATATGTAAAAATTGTCAAGTGCCAGTAATGAAAAATTGAGAATTGAAAAAGTAACCGAAAGTGAGCAGTTAAAATATTGTGGGATTTCTAAATCCTAACTGATAAGGTCTTGGGCATAACACATCAGATTTAATTGTGGTTGAAAAGAAGATAGTGTAGATAATTGATGTGGCAATCCCAGAAGTTAGCAGAAGAGAAGACAAGGAATTGGAGATCACAAAGTATCAACTCTGAAAATCAAAACTAAAAGATGGCATAAATCAGCTGTGTGGTGGTTCCAATGGTTACCAGCACACTGAATGTCCTACCCTTCCCCCCCAAAATTGGATGGCACTTAGAAAATCTGTGCATTGACAAAAGTTCCATTTGTCAATTACAAAAGGCCTACTGCTAGATCTGCACATATACTATATCCATCAGTGGTGAAATCTAAAATTTTCCACTACTTGTTCTGTGGGCGTGGCTTGGTGGGTGTGACTTGATCATGTGACTGAGTGGAAATTGTGTTTATACAACAGTGGAAAAACAAAGAGATCCCTACAGATGAGAATGTA
>JANHFL010000777.1:220168-242312 GCA_032468155.1 Oxyrhabdium leporinum
AGCTGTTTCAGGCTGCAGGGATCTCCATCGCCTATTGCAGCCTCCGCGCACCCCATTTTCAGTCTCCATGCACCCCGTTTTCAGCTTCCACATGCCCCATTTTCCGCCTGTTCCAATCCCCGCCACCAGGAATGGGCTAAAAATGGGGCGCACGGAGGCTGAAAACTGGGCGTGAGGCGGCAATAGGCGATGACGATCCCTGCAGCCTAAAACAGCTGATCATGAGGCCGATTCAAGCGACAATCAGCTGCTTCTGCTAATCAGGCTGTGCTGAAGCTGAAACAGGCTGTTTACTGTTTGCTGCAAGGAGGAAATTGCTGGAAGGCAGAGGCTGAAGGGTGGGGGCCGGCGGGTGGACAGGGCTTCAGCAGCATTCGGTGTATAAGACCCACAGACATTTCCACCCACTTTTGGAGGTGGAAAAAGTGTGTCTTATACTCTGAAAAATACAGTATATTAATGTTGCTTGCTCTGACAAATAAACACAAATACAAACTACTGAGGTATTTTGTAAACATAAGAGTTCTATATCTGTGACAGCTGTATGCAGACGCAAATGTAGCAATCATTGACAATAATATTGCCTTTCTTACCATGCTAATCTGATACCAAAAAGAAGACAGCCATTTTCTATAGCAGGAAAAGATATTTCCTACTTCATCCGTGTTGGAACACCATCCAATTACATATGCAAATAAATTTTGGTTTAGCTGTTTTGCACGGCAGTCTCCCTTTGGAACCTTTTTTGTTGAAGCATAACCACTTTGAGTGGAACAAATAAAATATTATCCTGGGAGAATAAGATTGTCTCCCACTGAATTCTCAAAGTTGCTATTTTGATATTAGAATTATGTACATCTATTCTTCTGTATAGTGACTGTTGGAACCAGCAGGCTAGAAACTCAGGTTTCTAAAGACTTCAAACACTTTCTATTTTATGTCTGTGTATAATTTAAATATTTAGATTTTTCGATTCTGACAACTGATTATCTTGTAGATAGGAAAAATATGTAACCAATATTTTAAATAAGTTGTTTATTGGAATTCCACAGTAAAATGTTACTGTCTCCCCTATAATCAATCCTACACGTCAGTTAAGATTTGGTAAAGGAAAGGCATTTTTCTGCAGGATCCTGGCTGTAGAATTCTCTTAGGCTCTCACAGAATTCTTAAAAATTGGAAGTTGAAACAAACCCTTCTTAAACAATATGATGACTTGCATTAGCTAATATATAGAAGATATCATGGTATACCATCAGAATATACCTTTACTGGCTAAACTAGTAAAGGAAGCAAATCATGGCTCAAGTTGGAAATAAGTAATAATATGATTTCATTTAGACAAGGGCAGAGATCCAGGGTCTTGCAAGAGACTAAATGAGTCCCAGAGGCAGGCAACAAAAATGTATTGAAGAAAAGGCTGAATTAGCCACGTATTTTAAATTCCAAATACTCCCAAATGTGAATGACAATCATCTGAACCATTCCAGAGGCTTCCTGGAATAAAATGGGCCTTTTTGCTTGTTTTTAAAATACCTATTCTGCGTTCCTGGGGCTAATAAATAGCTGCATATTACCTTAGCTATTAATCTAGAATTAACCTAGGAAGATAAAACTATTTACACAAAACTAAAATTAATGAGTCGCCTCATACCATAAGACTTGGATAGAAATCCCCAAATACTTTATTATTCTCTTTACCATAGAATAGGGGTGTCAAACTCACGTCATCATGGTGGCGTCACATGACATATCAAGACTTTTTCCCCCTTTGCGTATGACACATTTAGCCCATGGGCTGGGAGTTTGACAGTCCTGCCATAGAAGGACTCTGAGCAACTTCCATTCCCCTCTTACAGTATCAAAGATAAACATCAGAATAAACAGCATGCAATTATAAAACCTTCAGCACTGAGGAAAATTAAGCATCAAGCAAGCATACAAACAAAAAAAGAGCTACATATAATAGTTCCACTCCAGGGCTCTCTTAAAAAGCCATATGTTAATAGGAGTTTGTCTATCTTGGAAAATATGCTGTTCCAAAGATGAGGTGATTAAAATTGAAAAAGCTGTATTATTATGGCCCCTAGAGATGACAATGCCTAAGAGAAGAGAACCAGAGACAGCCTACCTTTCTGATCCTACCACATGGAGAGAAACCACAGGGAGAATTTGGTCCTGTGGATATCCAGGTCCTTTAAACATGAGAACTAGCATTTTCAATCACATCCAGCTAATATCAAGTGGAGCTCTTAAAGTAGAAAGAATATATAAGGGAACTTTGATACTGTACTCTATACCAGGTTTCTCCAATCTTGGCCACTTTAAGGCTTATGATATATTGTATCATGATATATAACTGAGCATCATTCACGTACTGATGATGTAAATACAAGTCACTCAGGGCTGAAATTTGACTTGAAAGGGTTTAGATAATCTATTTCCTCCAGGAGATGGATGCAGATGCATTCACACACAAGGCTATGCGTAACATTAAGTTTGACAGAACATAAATTGGGGAAACTATAAACTTATTTACATACTCGATCATGGCACTCTCATTGCATAGCATTCTTGCCATACGGCATTATTCAAGGATTTGCATGTTAACTTGCATGTTTAAGGAAACAACCTTAAACAATTAACATTTGTCTGAGTCATGACGATTTTGTCATTCTTCATTAGAAAAATATTACTACCTACACATTAAATAAATATTGCCTTCTTCCCAATCAGTGATTTAATAATCTTTCAGACACTCCTAGGCTTTTCTGAATATAAACAGAAACAGTGGTAACCTCTACTTACATGAAACCCCAAGCAACCTTGGCGGTGGCGGTGGAGGTGGCGGTGGCGGTAATGGAGGTGGTCTACATTGGCAGATATGCTGGCAATTATCTGTAGCTTTCTCTACTAGAGGCTTAGCGCATGACTTCTGGAGTTCGCCCTGAGTAATCTGCAAAGAATGAACAAGCATTCAACTGATTATCTCTCTTCAATACTTGAACAATCAGCTCCATGTCTAATAAGTTTAGTCAGCAATTCATTTCTCATTTTTGTATACATGGCGCCCTCAAACACGGTATGTGAAACTTTTATCTTTTAAATTCAAATTCAGTTTCCTGTTTGTGGAGAAACAGAATGCAACATCCTTTTCATTTCTTTCTAAGCTCTTTATTGTGTTCTCCACTGTCTCTATTTGCTTTTTTATTTTGTAGCATACAAAAAGCGAATTTGTAACTGGGTAAATGAAGGGCATAGTCCTCTGATCTGAATCAGGATGGGGTTTGGGGTGGGAAACAGATGGTAACCTTTTGTCTCCCCTACAGCCCCAGTCTGGGTTAAACTTCTTGCATTTGCCGATGGGAAAAAAAAGGACTTACTTTCTGCATGATTTCATATTCCCAGTTTGGCCCTATATCTTCTGTTGCCTTACTTTTTGGTCTAAAATAGTCATCCCCCCCCCAATTTTTTTTTCTCTTATAGGTAGTCCTCGATTTACAACCACAATTGAGTCCAAAATTTTGATTACTAAGCAAGACAGTTGCCCCATTTTATAACATATCTTGCCACAATTGTAAAAGTGAATCATTGCAGTAAAGTTAGTGGTTGTTAAGTGAATCTGGCTTCCCCATTGACTTTGCCTGTCAGAAGGTCATAAAAGGTGATCACATGACCCTGGGATGCTGAAACAGTCATCAATACATGCCAGTTGCCAAGTGTCCGAATTTTGATGCAGCAAAAGTCATGTGAAAAAATGGTCATAAGTCATTTTTTTAAGTTCCATTGTAACGTTAAACAGTCACTAAACAAATGGTCATTAAGTCAAGGGCCAACAGTATGTCTTTTTATTCTCAGGTTTGCCATTCTAAAATCTGATATCTACTACATCTTTGAATTTTTCTTTAAAGACCATTATGTTTTTATTTAATTCCATATCCCTCATCATGAAATACAGCAAGGCATTTGTGAACACTCATTGGATCCAAATGCAATGCAAATCTATGCTTTATATAAACAGCTAATAAGAACAACTTCAAAATAAAACCTGGCTGATCTAAACTCTAGCAGGTATTATGGGAAGCTGAGAGGATTCCAGCAATGCCTGATAGGGATTTTACAGTCCCTGTATCTTCAGAGGTCACTGGATCAAACACAAAGAACAGGGTATTATCGTGATCAAAGATTGAAATAGCACCTAAATATATTAGAGAAATCACAATTAAATAAAACTTTATCTTTAAAGTTAACAACAAATAAATCAAAAATGAAAAAAAAAAGATTTAAAAAACCTCAAACAAAGTAAAAACAGTTTTGTCTTGGATCATGGTAATGGGGAGGGGGAAATTTTAAAGTTACCACATTATAATGGCCAGTGCATCATCTGGTGAAAATTTTGTTTTACAGCATGAAAAATGGAGAAAGGGAACTGTTTAGAGTACAATGAATTCTTCCATGCAGGGAATTCTTGAAATGAACTGTCATGGTCTTCTGTGAGATATAGAATGTTGAACCATGTTGAGTAGTCACAGATTCATACAATTCATAAAACCGTGGCACTGGACTGGGTCCATTTGGCCATCAAATCTAATCTTCTGATATAAGGAGGAATTCAAATTAAAAATTCTCAGACAGTTGGCTTGACTCATCCAGTGAAATGTGTATTATTTTTGTTCTGGAAGTTGCTGAAATGTGTATGGAGGTTGTGGGAATACTAGGCAATGCCCATATTACAAGAATGTTGAAAGCATTATAGTGGCTTTCTATTAGCTATTGAACAAGTAGTCTTGTTTATGGTATATGCGGTTCTAAACAACCAAGACTAGGATAGCTGATATATGACCTACCCTGATGTACACAGGTAGTCTCTCCAATTGGAACCAGGATTATCATTCCTTAGCAATTGTAAAGCACAATGCCATGTGACTGCATTGCTTACTGACACCAATCCTGGCAGTTCTGGTTGCTGTTGTAACCCCACAATGTGCGAAGAGTTGGGAGTCTCAGGTAAGGACCACAGCATGCTGTTGCCAGAAGAGTGGGCAGGCATTGGGAAGGCTGTGAAGGCCATGTGCAAGTCAAGGAGGCTCTGGGAAGGTCAGTGCAGGCCATATGCAGCCATGGGAGACAATAAAGTGGCAGGACTTATCAGAGCAACTTGCAACCTTTCCTGCTGGCTTCCCCATTGACTTTGGTTGTGAGAAACTCACAGGGAAGGTTGCAAATGATCATGTGACCATGGCTCCCTGCAATGTCATAATCATAAGCTACACAGGTACTCGAGTACCTGGATTGCAACCACAGAGGTTTCACAATGGCCAGAATTGGTCATATGTCCATTTTTTCCCCAGTGCTTTTGACATGATTTCTGTGTCAAGATTCTGACTGACAAACTCAACCAAGTCAGCACTCCAAGACCATCAGATCATTTTGGCACACATGAAAGCAATTCTTAGAGAAATCTGATTGTCTTAAGAGTACTGATTTGGTTGGGTTTGTCAGTCAGAACCTTGACAGTCTGACCAAATGAATGTAAGTTGAGGACTATCTACAGGTAGTCCTAGACTTATGACCACAATTGAGCCCATTTCTGTTGCTAAGCAACACATTTGTTAAATGAATTCTGCCCCATTTTATGACCTTTCTTGCCATAGTTGTTAAGTGAATAACTTCAGTTGTTAAGTTAGTGACATAGTTGTTGAAAGAATCAGGATTTTCCATTAACTTTGCTTGTCAGAAGGTCCCAAAAGGTGATCACATGACCCAGGAAAACTGCAACCATCATAAATATAAGTCAGTTGCCAAGGGTATATACAATAAGTTAAAAAAATACATTTTAATGTATATAAACATTAACTGAAGGCCCTATTTTAAAGACAGAAGAGTTGCTTCTTAGTCAGCAGTATTTCTCCTAAACAATGCTTGTTGTAGCACATTCATATATCACCTAAAAAGAAATGAAAAATGTATATGTATATAGTATATGTTTTCACCAATAAATGAACCAAAATTCACAACATGAATCAACTGACATTTTGTAAGTCAGATGACAAATTTATGGCAGAACTTCAGAATCTATTCCTATACACCCCTAATTTTATTTTGCTTGTTTGTACGTACTGTATATATTTGCATATATAAATAATATATTCACAAGACGTACAGCTGATTAGTGTTGATTTCATTGCTGATAGGGTCATTTACCCATTCAGGTACAGAGCCCTTTCCAAACTCACAGCCAATAACACATTAGAAGGATACCACTCTGAGAAGGCTGTTGTCAATCATCACTCTTGGGAAAAGGCAATGACAACACAAAGAGAACCACAATGGGTCTACAACTTTCAGCTGCGCTTCCTGAAAGTGAGGCAAGAAGCATGTTGCAAGTTCATAAAATCTCTGAAAATGGATCTTAATTGCATTGCAGGGAGTAAAACTCTTTAAATTGAAATAAAATGCTTTTGAATCAACATGTCTAGTATTATGTGAGGGATCACATGTTATTTTTCTATAGTTTACAGTCAATATCTAAAGTAGTTTATGCAAATCTGCTGAAGTTTACATTTTGCCAAATGTTATGTTTAGTATGTTACTAAACTGAAGTGTGAAACTAATGTATGTCTCAAAAAGGAAATTAGACACAAACATACATATCAACTCCATTTAGACCAAAATCAGAAAAGATGAATGATATTAGCAATTACTCCTGTGGTTATTTTATTTATCTCATTATATGATTACTATATATTAATCTGTTGAAAAGGAATTGTGATTTCTTTGATTTCACTTTAACAGCAACAAAATTATATATACAGCTGTACATTCCTCTATTCATGGAGGAGGGGGGAGGAGGGAAGAAAAAAAGACCTAAGAAATCTACCCGTACATTGGTACAATGCAAATCATCACATGGCCAGCTGAAGGAAATTAAAGTATTTTTCCCTTGATCCCTTGGAGGTAGCATTTTATATCTTAAGTACCTAAGGGAAAGTAGGCAATTTTTAATGGCAGGCTTAGCTGACCTACAAAGAAACTTGAAACTCTACATGTAAGAAATCTTCAGTGCTTTAAAACTGCATTTTGAAACCTTTTACTAAACTTATAGAAACCAAATTTATTCATAAAGAGTGTGCCAGCCCTTCTCTTAAGGTAAATTAAAAAATCCATTTCATTAGGAAGCCCTCGAGAACTCTTAAGGATTGTTTGAATACTGCCAATGTAGTACCATTCATCTCTTAAGCAGAATTAAAAAAAAACCCACAGGAACAAGCCACACAACCCATCTCAGATATGTTATGGTTAATTTTAACTATACCTCAGTATTATACCTGAACAATGCTCATTTACAGTAAATAATCCCATCATACTACACATAAAATTGTAGGTGTAGTAGAGACTTTTGTACACAGAAAGATGGCAAGCTAAGTAGCATAACCCAAAAGCAAATAGTAAACTCTCCAATGGTGTGTAAACCAGTGTTTCTCAACGTCAGCATCTTTAACATGTGTGAACTTGTAGATGTGGCTGAGGAATTCTAGGAGTTGTTCCACACATCTTGAAGCAGCTGAGGTTGAGAAACACAGGTGTAGAGAACCTGGTGACAGCTGTCAAGAACAACAGACTCTTTGGCTTAAACAAAGACTAAATCATGTTGGAAGCAACAGCTTGAGTCTTTTACTGCTGCTGTCTCACCAACTGTTTCAAAAGGCCCTCCAGCTTCAGCTCTGGTTATGGAGGCCACATCTTACGTGTAAATTCTAGCTCTCTTTTCTCTCTATTGACAATCCAGCTTGAGGAAACACCTCTATTCTCTGACTGGATATTTGATTCAAAGTCAGGTGACCTAGAAGGCTAGGGAAGTTTCTTAGTATAAGCCTGATAAAGATACCCCAGCATCACATTTCTTGTCTTTCTCTTTTTACTCCAACATCTACAGCAGGGGTGTCAAACTCATGTCATCATGGCGGCATCACATGACATGTCAGGACTTTTTTCTCCTTTGCTAAACCAGGCAGGGGCGGGGCCAGCATGTGATGCATCCGGCCCACAGGTCGCGAGTTTGACACCCCTGACCTACCGTCTCGTTCATCTTTTCCAACACCAACACTTTCTTCTTCACATCAACGTAGTCTTTAAACTCAGCAAGCACTGGGTCTGCAACCAACATTCCCTGCTGATGTAGCTAATTCACAAGAATTTTCCCTTCTCTACAATAGGAGGCTTCTTCTACAATGGATGATCCTACCTTCTCTCTAAAAAAGTGTGAAAGAGTAGATACCCTGCATAAATATTTTTTTAGCTTCTGCTTGAAACTTGCAACAAAAACAATGCGCTCCCATTTTTTGGGAGTAACTTGTTCCATTGCTAAGTGGCAATTCAATTGCAAATTGCTTTCTGAAATTTAAACCTATTATTCTCTGCTCTGCATTCTGAAACAAAAGAGAACAAATTGATCTGAGTATCACAACGTAATACACAAAGTATTACTGTCATGCTTTCAGATATTGGTAAAAAATTTTTTTGCATGGCCAAATATTTAATTGGTCATACTGTGAAGCTCCAAATCCAACCGTTCCCCCCTCAACTGGGCTGTTAAGTATTTATCAATAGAGAAGTTTGGGGGAGGGGGGAAATGTTTGATATTTTTTTTTTAAAGGTTGAAATAGGTGTACAACATTTTGGCCAGACTTTTTTTTGCTCTGTTCCTTATCCAAATTCCTATAAAGAAAAAAAATAATGAATTAAAAGTATTTTCCCTACATCTTTGGTGATGCCATCACTTCAGTATCATGTCCCCTACAAATATTGCAAACTGAAAAAAAGTGCAACATGAAGCTTACTCCCAGATGCAAAAAGTTTCTTCACTCTTAATGCAGGAAGCTGGGAGCACAGATCCAAGGCCTGATTTTCTTCCCTAAAAGCAAGCCTCTCTTCTTACCTTGCTGGGGGAGATCCATATGAGCCTACACCCGACGCTGCACGAACTATAAAATGTAGCCCCAGTGATAAAATACAATAAAAATAGCTATTTTAAATATTTTTAGTGAAGCAGGTGATAAATATTTCAAAGTAAATGAGGCATTCCTAATCCGCATACTTGTCACATAATTCAGAAAAAAGAAGAAAACAAAACCACATATTAACTTTTTTTAAAATAATAACACATTTTAAAGGTCAGAGCACTACAGTTCATTATAATCTTCTATGACAGGGGTGTCAAACCCATGTCACAGTGGAGTCACATGATGTATCAGGACTTTCCCTCCCTTTGCTAAATCGGGCATGGGCGTGGCCAGCGAGTGACACATCTGGCCCGCGAGCTGGGAGTTTGACAGCCCTGTTCTATAACAGAGATTTGGACAATAACCAGCTTCTCTGAGATATTTTTAGATGTAAGTTTCAAAGGAATGAACATTCTAGGGACAGCTTGCTTAATAAAAGCAGATATAAGCAAGCAGGTTGTATAGGCAGTAAGAAGGACTAAATAGCCTTGAAGAAAGCTACTGAAGTAAACTGCTGTAAGTAATGCTATAGGCAGGCACAGACGATTTAGTTCAAGGTGGTCAGAACTACAGACAACAAAAGAATGTCTATAAAGTATGTGGGTGCCTAAGGAAGAGGTTGGAATACAAGACCTCCAAGGTCCCTTCCAACTCTTTTATTCCGTTAAGTCTTCCAGAAGAGCAATGTGCACGTGATATAATGTAACCTTGCCTGGTTATTCATAACTAATGATATGAATATTAAATGAATATGTATACAGCATTGGAAGCATATATTCTGCTTTGGTTTCTAACCAAGGGCCTTTTCTCTTTCTGGAGAAATGTCTGATGGTGATGATCCATCTCTCCACATGCCTCCCTTGTGCTAGATGGCAGGACCAGTGGAGTACCAGGCAGCAGTGGGTCAAAAAGGGCAGAGATGTGGGGAGAGGTAGATGGGAGTTGAAATACCCCTGCAATTGCAAGTGCAAGCAAGCTGCCAAGCACATGAATTTTGATCGTGTGACTGTGGGGGCACTAAAATGTCTATAACTTCAGGGACCAGGTGTAACTACTATTTGTTCAGTGCCGCTGTAACTTTAAACAATCTCTGAACAAATGGCGGTGACAGATTACTGACAAAATAGTGAAATACTATTTGGACTTTTTAAAACAAGGCAAGATAGTGCAGCACGAAGATTCGAAGATATCTTGTAAAGAAATCATCTCGTTACTCCAAGGGTTTTATGAAACAATTACAGGGGAACATCGGGAGATAAAGGATTTACTAAAGGGCTTACGACATGATATAATTAACTTACATTATGATATAACTGGAAAGATTGAAAATACGCAACAAGGAACAACGAATCAACACAAAGAAATCCAGGAAACAAGGGAAACAACTGGGAGTTTAGAAGATGAGACAGAACAGACTTCGCAACAAATAGAAAAAAGGAGAAAAAAAGATCATAAAGTTGGGCGAAATAAAGTTGGAAGAATACGTAACAGGAGAAAGAAAAATAATAATGAATACATTGCATGATATTCTTGGGGAAAAGATAGCAAATTTGGTAGAGGCAGGGGAGGAGTGGCAACAGAAAAATAGTGGAGATGTAAACAATGGTTAGGTTAAAAATGAAAGCTATAGACAAAGATCCAAGGGAGGAGAATGGAAGGCAAGTTAAAAAGAGAAGAAGGGAAATTTCTAGAAGGATGAGAGATGATGGATAATAAAGTTTTTTCTTTAAAAATAAGATTGGCTGTATTAAAATTAGAATAGATAAAAAAATCAGAAATAGGAGAATGTTGTTATATATATCTTTATACAATACTATTAATGTGAAGATTAGAGGTTAAGATTAGATTTTGAAAAAGGAGGTTATGAGGTATGTCTAAAATGATATTACTATTGAATCAATGAAAAAAACAATAACAGCAATGACTGGATGTACTAAAGATAAGAATAGATTTAAAAATCGGAAATGGGGAAAATATTGTTATATGTATTTTTATGTAATACTATCGAAGTGAAAATAAGAGATTAAGATCAGAATTTAAAAAAGGTATTATTAGATATAACGCTATTACCATGATGATGAAGTAACAAATAACTGAATAAATGAAAAAAATGAAGGTTGACATAGATATGTATAATAATATTAGACTATGTAAGTTTGATAACTGTTGTAATTTTTATTTTTCTTATATCGGAATTAATGATACTCAGGCAACACACGCAATGATATGTATGTTTTAAAATAAAAAACAAAAAACTTTATATTAAAAAAAAGGATCTATCACTGCTCCTTTCTTTCTTTCATGCCCACATAAGATGTCTCCACTTTTGGCATATTAGAAGGTCTCAGAGCATTTCCCTCTAATTAAAGATTTTACTAAATATAGGTCTGTTCCCAATCATATAGCTCATTTTGATTTTTAATGTCTACCAGCAAATATATAACTAGCATACATTTAGCTTACTGCTAAAGGAAGAATTCTTTTGCATGAAGTTACAACTGTGTGTTTAGCTGCTGATTAGAATTTGCTCCCTAGATGTTTTGGTGACATTTCTTATCAGAGGAAATAATACTGAACTTGTTCCACTGCAACCTGTCCTGACTGAACTCCTTTATTCTGAATCACATCGTCTTCCTTCACATATTGTTATCAACTGATGACAATATAGTTTCTGATTATCTGTAAACACTTAATTATTGCAATATTTTAAATAAATGTGCTTTGTGAAGTGACCAGGAACCATCTAATATCAATCAAGGCCAATACCACATTCTTTCAAAAATTCTGTTTAAATGAAGCGGAAATGACAGTGAAAATGAATTACTCACATTCTGGCTTTTAAGGGGATTTAATTGTCTACAATATGGTAAATTAGCAGATGTATTTAGAAAAAGAGCTGGGAAGAATTTACAAACCTAATAATTTCCTCCCTTTTCTTCTTCAATAATTTTTGGTATTTAACCTTCAATAAATTTATTTTGTTTTCCTTATTTTTTCTTCTCTCTCTCTCTCTCTCTGTATAGATTCTAATATGCATTAAACAGTCAACAATGAAATCTTTATTATACAATTATTTTGCTCTACAGTAATCTGCAGTAGTGTTTTTCTTAATAGTATGTTAGACTTTATTCTATATAAAAAAATCTAACAGTTTTATGGTTGTTTTAGTGATATCCTAAACTGTAATTAACACTGACAGAATATTTCCTGTTTTGTTTATATTTAATATTCTAAATCAATGTTTCTTAACCTTTTTCTCTCAGGACCTTCTCACTTTTAAATATTCTGGAGGATCCCTAAGAAGCTTTTGTTTATCTGGGTTATATTTGTATTTTCATATTAAAAATTAAAATTAACACTTTTTGTTGCCGCTATGACTTCTCATGATTATTTGCTGGAATTTTAATGTTGTATTATTTTTCAACTTTGGCTGGCAAATAATTTTGATTTTGTAGACCATTGAGAGGGACTTGCTGGACTCCCAGGGGATCCAGGACTATGCTTTAAAAACACTGCTTTAAATTATTCAACTAACAAAATCTTAATTTTATTTTTTTGTATTTATTAAATTTATTTGTCATCCATCACATCACAAGGTGACACTTTAATACTGTAAAAATATTGTATAGAAACAATATAATGTATTGAGAGATATAATATAATAAAGAGGGGAAAATAAACTGAGTTTATATTAGTTTATTTAATATGTAACTATCAGAATATTAGTGCACAGTCTTAGTCTGTCAATTTACCTAACTCCTTCTAAAACTAGTAGCCATGTGATGGTGACAAAATCCACTGTTTAATTAAGTTTTATGTGAAGAACCTGTCCTTCACTTTGCTGAATGAACTCGGCCATTTTGAATATTTACCCACATCTGTCTTCCCCTCCATATTGTGCATGATCTTCATCCTTCAAATTTGGAATCCTTTTACCCCTAAACGAAACACGTATGGAGCTTTCCTGGGCATTTAATCATGTCCCTTCGTGGAGCAGTCGACTGGGCACCTCCTTCAAAATTATTGTATTTTCTTGGGAGATTTAGGGTACTATTCTGAGGCAGATGTCTGCATTACCCACCAATTACCATTTTGTCCTAGCATCTTTGGCACTAATTAACTCTTTCACTTGCAATGTTCAGGAAACATTGTTGGACAAGAGAAGAGGTCAATAGTCTATCTGGCCAAAAACTAGGAGGAGCCTGGTAGCCTGTTCACACATTTTATTAAAAGGCATAAGCACCTGACACATCTATTGAAATGAACTGCAGTACAGGGTGCTTATGCCTTTTAATAAATTATGGGGGTCCAAAAGGGGTTACCATGATTTTTGTAATGTTCAGGAGGATTTTGTCATACTAGAACAGCTATGACATTGGCCAAGGCATTAGAACTTTCTTTTTTTTCAGTGAACCCTTGGCAAGTAATCTGTCATCATATATTAGAATAGCTCAGCCAGCATCTGAGGCTGCATACCCAATAGGTTTGCATTTCTTTCAACTTGTTCACAAAACTCCTGCACTCTGCCAGCCTTTTTTAGATTAAATTCTACAACAGATTATTATTAACAGGGTTAATTATATTAGTTATTGTACTGTTGCCAGTGCAAACCAACTGAAGGAATGACAGAGAAAATCAGGTGGTAATTCCTACCTGAATTAAAACTCTAAAATAAGGTAGTGTTTTGAATTATGTAAAAAAAATATCTAGACTTCAGCGGTACAAATTTAATACTAGAAAGGACAAATATTTTAAGATGTTTTAAAAAGCCACTATTTATTAACTGATGAGTGCAAGTGGTAAGGAACAATGCAGAGTGGGGTCATAAAAGTCAATTTGGCATCTATGACTGAGCCATTGCAGCAACCATTTTGATTTGTCTCATTCCCCACAACACTTCTTCCACAAAATTCAGGCTGGTTTGCCTTAGGATTATGTTGGGCCATGAAACTAATTTGAATTTAAGGAAAAGAGAATAGCATTATTCAACCAAGTGCCTCCAAAACACTTTCCTTCACTCCCAGCTCACTATTTTCTGCTTGTGTACACAGTTTGAACTAGTTATGAAGATATTTTGTATGTACTTTTTACAAGACACAACATCAGCTGCTGCGGTCCTGGAGAAAAGGACTTGCTTTAGTTGCTAAAGTAAAAAAGCTCTTTTATATCAACAAACGATTTTCTTTCAGTGCAGTAGCAGGTCCCAGGAGCCATTTTTGTGAGGGGAGGAAGGGCTAAGCTCATTCATTGTTACTTTCTCTCTGTCTGCTACAATTCTAATAATTATATCAGTCTGCAGCTACAATTTGCATTTAAAATGCAAAGACACATTTAAAGCCATGTCCAATATAGCCTTGAAAAGCAGAATAAAGAGTTATAGGACAGTAAAGATTACTTCGACTTGCACATCAGTATCATGCTTGAATCTATCATAAATAGTCAGCAGGAGCTGAACCCAAGTTACAGGAAACTGGCCTTTTCCTCACTAGTGATTTATAACATCGTATCGCATCATACAACCACCACTTCACTATTATAATTATAATGAGACCAGCTTCTGTATTCTTTCAGTATTTGTTTGGTGGCACGAGAAGATGCTATAAATTATTAGCAAGGAAATGACCTTTACTTTTAATGCTACACCATCCCGCTACACACACACACACACACACACACACACACACACACACACTTCCTCAATGGTAAATATCCTCTATGTTTTGGGTGTCAAATCCTAAGCAATGACTTAACAGATTAACAGCATGCAATCATTTATAATGGGTAATTGACAACATGAGGTAGTGTACAGTTGATTTCAGTAACTATCAGAAATGGTGTAGTAGTAAAAAGGCATTGTAAATGAGATTATTATTATGGTTGGGAGTTGCCCAAGTGGTGTTTTAAGGTTAGAATGGTTTGGAAACAGTTTCTATTTCCACTCTAACCTCCCTCCCAACTAGTTTAAATCACATTTTTTTCCAGAAAGAATTCAGACTATTTTCAGTCTTAAGCCTGGAAATTTGCTGCCAGGTTTCCATTTTGTTGAGCAATATCCCAACTAAACAAGCAACAAGCTGAAGAGAATTAACACAATGATGATAATAAAAAGGTATACCCAAAAAGGAAAGGGCCCTTGGATAGAAACACTCATTTAACTAATATTCATATAATTAAGTATGAAAGCAAGCTTACATGTGCACATTGCTTTTATTGAAGATTTATAGCATCTGAATTCTTTAGAGACATTGTCTCATTTTCTGTAGATAAGGACCAGTTCTGATCAGCTTAGACTAAAGTGGATGTGCCAACTTATAACTATTGCAGTTTACTTCAGAACTTTCTTCAAGGGTATCTAATTCTTCCTACTATCTCCAGTATCTGCTGGTTTCATATATTTCCCCTTATTTACAAAGCTCCCACCCTAATTCTTATTGTAAAATAAAAAAAACCTTTC
Organism: Oxyrhabdium leporinum; assembly: GCA_032468155.1. NCBI lineage: Eukaryota > Metazoa > Chordata > Lepidosauria > Squamata > Cyclocoridae > Oxyrhabdium > Oxyrhabdium leporinum. The sequence continues at coordinate 235,625 of JANHFL010000777.1, forward strand.
AGGAATGTAAAAAACCACCCTGAAAACAGCCATTGTTGAGCTTTCAGGATGGAGATGGGAGCAGTGTTATATCACATATATACAAAGAGGGAGAGAGAGGAAGAAAAAGACTGACAGAAAGGGACTGAAATCTGTCCTTTTGGAAATCAAACTCGAGCAGCATAATTTTTGAGTGGTGGAGAACGCACTTAGTCCTCTCTTGTTCCAAATCATAATTAAACAAATTTTAGTCATTTATACACCAGCTTATATGTTATCCCATTCTACAGACTATTGGTTGTTCCCACTAGGACCAAGAGATAAAAATTAACACATTCACTCCAAACAGAGTTTATAAAGAGGTATTAGTTGTAAAAACTCTCATCAAAGCAGCCAAGACACTTCAGATCAAGGTGGTCTTTGGAGATTTACAGCACATCTGCAAGGAGAAAGGTATTTCTCAGGAGAAGGGTGTTCCAAAACACTGGGGCTGCCACCAAAAATCACATCCCTCTCCAAACCATAAAAGGTAGGGACACAAGAGACACATTTGGCCAGGAGAGACAGTCTGGAGTCAGTTGATACAGTTGATGGTTATTATAAATAAAAAGGAACACTTCTTCTGTACTTCTTGTGACTACATGAAAGAAGCAAAAAGGAAAATTTGAGAAGCTCAATGGATTTCAAACTAACAAGGAAGTGTTTTTGGTTTTTTTTAATGGAAGTGGATGCTTTCAGTCTCTCTGCCCAGTACATGATCCAAATTCATCTGTGTAATTTTATGATATAGTTTAATGGTGGGTAGGGAAGGTGAACTGCTGCTTTTGTATCTTTTGAATCATTGCTCCCAGTCTCCATAACCGATGGCTCATTTTTTAGGAATCTATCCACACTGAAAAGTATTGAATTGCCTACTCCAATTCAGTTAGCTATAAAACTGAAATGGTAATAGCATCGCAGAATTTAGGCAAATCTGAATTATGGAATACCATCCTCCATCTCCATCATCATCTATTACATGACTGATATCTATCACTACTGATATCTATCTGCACTGTTAGGTTTTGCCACATAGCATTGGAAGAGTCTACCAATGGATGTTATCCAAGATCTCATCAAACTTAGTGCTGGTACAAATTCTCTGTTATGCCTTCTTACAAGCCCAAGGCAATGGAGCTACATTTTACCTAAAAATGAAGCATGAAACTCATTCTCCGTCCCCTGTTGTTCTTTTCATATTATTGTATCTATAACAGAAATTATATACTGCAGGTTTTCCCTGCTGGTAGTCTTAAATGAATTTTCAACTGATATGAATGAACTGAAAATACTGTATTTATTTGTCACTAACTGTGAGAACATTACATTTTAAAGTGTCTAATATTTCTAATATTTTTAATTTGCCAAATAACAAATATGTTCTTGAGTATGAAGTTTGCATCAAAAGAGCAGCAGTACAGAGCAGCAAACAAGGGAAGGAGAAGCAACACATGCTCAGTTAAATTTTAAAAGTCTGTTGTATCCATATCTCTAATACTGCTTCAAGCAGCTGTTTTATCTCAACTAGTTGTGCTTTCAGAAGCAAGAAGGAAGTCACACAGATGACATGTTTTGACATTCCAAAGGTCTTCAAAATTAACATACAAATATGAATATTTTAAATTTTATAAAGCATGGTGGCTCCTAGCATTCAGCAAAAGGGAACAGAAATCCCTTGGAGATTCACCATAGAAAGATTAGAGCCAGCATTCAGTCCTTGATCCTCTTTTTAATCAAAGAGTATCCTATTCAAGTGGAACATCAAGAATATCACACAATTCTATCTGAAAGAGAGTAATATAGTATTTTTTTAACCTCTAGTGGGATAATCTATCATTTAAATTCTACAGGAATCTAGTTCACAAACTAATGTTGTATGGTGGTTAATTTTATTTTGATAATCCAACATCAATAAAAAAAAATGCTTAGTTGATAAAATCACAGTATTTCACAAATCTAATGCAAACACTTTTCTCCCAGGCATAATAATATAAAGGCAAGCCCATGTATACATTCCCATTAAAGTTATTCCAGTAATATTTTTGCATAACACTGAACGGTCCTGTAAGCTGAGTTTGGCTTCTGTTGATACAGACATTTCACATATACATCTCTATGTGCACTTTGAAAAGCACAAAAGCAAATAAAAATACTGTCCCATATTTTGTACTTTAAAATGCTTTGATCTTGCTACCTAATTCAATATATTATTGTTTTGTATAATGTGTATTACCTACAAAGCTTATATAACAGTTGCTTATGTAAGTTTTAATGATTGATTGAAGGGTAGTTAGTTTAAAAAAGCAATTATTTTCTTATAATTATATTTGCCTTGTAAACATGCCCAGTTTTCAATTATGTAAGCTAATTTAGCCCCCCAGATTCTAAAGCATCACAGGCAGCAAAGTGAGAATCTGATTTAGCAATTGGACAACTGATAGATCTAAAGACCAACAGAAAGTTAAGCCAAATAATTTAAATATTAACATGTACAGTCTGCCACATTTATAAGAGCAAAACTTAGTTTTCTATGGCCTCTAAGTATTCAAGTTATCAGTGACCCCATCAAGACCAAGCCAGATTATAAGTAAAGAATCGACGCTAATTAATTGGGCTATACTGGTGCTGCCTGAAATAGATGATTGGTATCCTACTTACTAACAGATTCATTTCTGAACAGCTAGCTATTTTAATATTGCTGGTGTTATCAAGAATTAAACACCATCAGCATAACTGCAGCCTTTGCTGTTATCCCTATATGTATTTATAATGATAGTCATCACCACATATAAATATCAAGGTCAAACTGCATGGCAAATTGAAGCCAGAGAGCTAACAAAACTGACTTGGTCTGCATTCAATTCACAGTTGCATCAGATCTTCTGCCAAAATTCTAATAAAATTAGGCTATTTGGAGAAATCTTGTTTCGCGCACACTGCCACTACTGTCATGAGTCCTGCAAAGGCCTCTTCCTGTCAACACAATCATAGATGAAGTCCTGCTCCAAATGAACACACTGCATTTTGTAGGCACTAAACTCAAGAGCGTTGAGCATTTAAATATGCTGGAAAAGACTTGGATCCCTTGCATATTGTAACATGCATCTTTTTCAGTGAGGCAACTAATGCTGTAGTTTTTGAGGTTTGGATTTTGTTTAGAAAATTTGGGATAATGCAATAAAAATAGTACTACGGAGGATTAACAATGAATGTCATAAAATGTGAAGGACATCCAGGAATATAATTACAAAACAAATGAACAAGCACTGTTTATAAAGACAATATAATACTATCTATGTATAGATTCATGCAACATATATTAGAATTGAATTATATATCCAAAGCCTAAATTCAATGGCAGAATGCCAGAAGTGGCTTTATAGATACATATTTCTTTGAAAAGAACATCATTGGAGTGTAAAAGATGTGTGATACAGTTAAAATGTTAAACGTTTCTTGTTGTGGGAGCTTCCCTAAGTAACACTACCTACATATAACATCTAATTTATCTTAGTTCAATTATTAAGTATTTTGCCATTACAGATCAGTTAAGAAAGACAAAATGCCAAAAGGATTCATATAATTTATCCAGAGGTTAAGCTTCTAACCATATTCTCCTTTTGAACATTGTAAACTTAAAAATATTTAGAACTTTCTAGGTCAATTGAAACATAACCTGAATCAACACAGAAAATTTCCAGACTTAAAACTGTTCAGAAACACTTCCCTAACATGAAAAGCAACTCCACCACTTCACTCAAAACTTCAATTGAAATATTAGAAAATCTTTTCTGATGGCAGTTCTAGGTCTGATTCTTTATCTTATTTCCATTCTTCTTGAGCCCTCTTCCCTTCTCTTTATATCTTTATACGATCCTTTGAAAATTTATTTGCAAATAAATCTAATCCAGTTCAGTTTATTTTCAGACAAGAGTGTCTAGAGTTGCAGTTGGTACTTTAACAACACATAGGCAAGCCTAATCATATTTAGCTGAAAGTGTCACTGGGCTCAATGACAATTACATCTGAATAAATCTAATTAGGACTCATACTACTAATTACTTTTCCTTTAAATTAAGCCAGCTTCCCTTAGCCTAAAAGAGAACCTGTTTAATGGTTAGGATGTTGGCTTAGGAGCAGGAAGACCCAGGCTGCAGCCAACTTCAGCCATAGAAATTCACTAGACATCTTTAGGTCAGGTACCCTCTATCAGCTCAACCTACCTCATAGTGCTACTATGGTGGGGATAAATAGGAGGAGGGATCACTGCACATGCTCTCTTGAACTGCTGTACAAAAATGGGATGTAAATTTGCATTCCTCATTGCTTTTTATATGAAAAAAATTGAACTATAATCAATAAAACCAAATTACATATGACTGTGGCAAACCCAAAACTTTAACACTGGCCTTTCCCATCCAGATGCAAAGCAGCAAGTAGAAGGGCAATTTAAGACAACAAAGAATAAGTTAGCAGAGAGAAAGTCCAGCTATCTTCACTGCCAAGGACACACACTAGACTGATTTCCAGTGCTTCCACTACCAACACCACAGTCCAAACAACAGTGTTACTTGAAGGGGAAGGGGGTGCAAATGGCGGAATAGAAATATATGAGAGTAGCTTCAGGATACTCTCATCTGTGCTCAGTCACAGTATCCAAGCTTGCTGCTATACTTGCAAATCTGCTCCTCAAAGGAGCAGATCCTTCTCTGAAAGTACAAGACTGAGAGTCTTAGGTTTAAACACATAAAAACTGGTATTCAAAATCCTACTTTCTCTGACATAATAAGTCACAAAGTCTTAAGTACAGTGATGGAAGATATATGAAACAAATCACTTGAGAACTAACAATCAAACTACTAAAAATACCAAGCACTTCAACATCAAATATTCTGAACCCAATCAATGATGATTTTGAGAAAGTGTTTCTCCTTTTATAGTTATCTCCAAAAGCTATGGCTTTTAAAATAATAGCCACATTCAGTTGTACTGACAAACATGAAGCTTGTGACACCTCTAAAATTAACAGCCTGATCAAGATCTGTCAATGAGCTAGAAGTCCACACTATTAGCTGTGCAAAAATATGCCAATGGTGAAATTTTAAGAAGACTTGAAAGTGAGGGATCTGTGGACAACAGACACTACAATAACGTGACATTGCTAAAATCATATAACAACTGTTCTGGAGTTTTCTCCCTTATTAGTCCTATAACCTGAATTTATTAACTATCACAGACACTTTTGCCACCTTCCTTCTGAAACAAATCAGATATTTTGCTGCCAAAGTAATTTCATTAGCAGTTTGCAAAGTACTTTTCTGCAGAAGTTGAGGCTGCATTGAGAACTCAGTCGATGAACTAAGCCTGAGAAATGCACCCTGGTAAAGGAAGGGGGGGAAAAAGATTCTTTCCATTACCTGAATGAAGCCCCACATAGGATGGAGCATCCAGTGAAGCAGCAAAGAAGGCCAGCAGCACTGAAGGAAGAGCAAGACTTTTCGGATTAGCATCACGACTCTGGAGGAAATGGGAGCTCCTTCTCACAATCTGGGTATCTGGAGAAAGAAATCAGACAGCAACAGTGCTTTAGTGGACCCCATTCCCAGGATACATGGTCTCTCTGCCCGTTTCCTCCCCCCACCCCCGCCATAGCAAGTTCAAATTGATGAGGTCAATGGAAGAGGGAGTAAGTAGCCTTGTTTTTCCATATAAAGTATTGGTCAAAGCATTCCTCTAACTTCATACGTTTGGGGAGGATAAAATATAAAAAGAAACAGGATAAACATACAGTATATGGCTTTAGAGATACACTTGTTTCGTGATGGGAAAGCCTTCGTTCGAAATGAAACTTCCCATCAGGCAGCACATTTCATCTCTCACAAGCGGCGCATTATTATAAATAAAAGTATGTATAGCGCTAACAGGAGCTTCCTTCCACCCCGCCCCGGTTTAGAAATCCTCAAGGAATCAGAAAGAGTTGGTGTTGCAGAGGGAGGAACGCCAGCTATTCAGCCAAGACGGAACCCCAGTTTTCTGTTTCTGCGGCGGCGGCTGTTTAAACGTTCTTAAATTAATAAAAGATATTTTAGAAAATCCCCTTACCCTGCAGGGCGGAATGGGCCGCGTCTCGGTAGAAGGATGCCGTTGCTGCGCTTCCTTTTACATAGTGGAGCAGAACTGCGATCGGTGGAAGGAGAGGGAAAGGCAGCTTTTAAACAAAGTTTTGCAAGGAAAGCCGATCTTTTCCCCACGGCAGATCCGCCCGAAGTTCCCCTTTTGCTGCTCCACCACCACCTAGCGCCGACAACAGTCTGATCACAGAGGGGGAGGGGGGGGAAACTCCTTTTTCTCGGAAGAGAGGAGGGTCCCCCTTCCACGAAACGCGTGGCTGTGATATCGATGGAAAGCCAGTCTTCTCGTACGTGTGCGACGACGAGGCGGACGAAGGGGCAGAAAAGCCGGAGGAATCCGAAGGTTCAACCGAATGAGCCCCTACACCCCGGCTTCCTGGCGGCTGGAGGCAGGGCAACGCGCGAGATTCCAGTTCCGACGCCTCTAGATTCGCTGTTTTGTTTGGTTTTTCCTTCTCTTTGCAACGACTACGGAGAAATGTGTATCCGGGGGGTGGGGGTGGGGAAAGGTGGTGGTGGTGGGGTGTCACGGAAGGCGC
>JANHFL010000781.1:2176-19546 GCA_032468155.1 Oxyrhabdium leporinum
GAACTGGGCCTGGCTAGTCTAGGGAAGAGAAGGACCAGGGGAGACAGGAGAGCATCTTCCAATATTTGAGGGGCTGCTCCAGAGAGGAGGAGGGGGTCAAATGATTCTCCAAAGCACCCGAAGGCCAGGCAAGGAATAATGGATGAAGCTGAGATTCAACCTGGAAATAAGGAGGAAATTCCTGACAGCGAGAACAATCAATCCATGGAACAGAAGTCGCCTTCGGAAGTTGTAGGAGCTTCATCCCTGGAGGCTTTCAAGAGATCTGACTGCCATTTGTCCGGAAATGGTGTAGGGTCTCCTGCTTAGGCGGGGGATTGGACTAGATGACCTACAAGATCCCTTCCACCTCTGTTCATCTGTATTGACCCGTAAAGCATCTCTTTCTGCTCGCGGCTTGACAAAGAAGCTAAGGGAGTGGGGTGGGCTATGAGTGGAACATGTGGGAAGCGGGAGGGAGGAAAGGAATCTACGTGGGCCGTCTGCAGCCTGAGAAAATCTCACAAGCCCAAGGTCAGCAAGTCTGTAGATTCTCAAAATCGGGGGGGCGACCGTTTCCCAAAATGAAATGCTTAACCTGGATTGGTGGGCGGTGGACGCGGGGAGGGAAAGCGGGTTTCATTATACTACGCTTTGCATCAAAATCTCAGAACTGGCTTCTTCTGTGCCTGGATGGATTTGTCGGCAAAGTTTTACTTTTCGTAATAAAAATTTATTTTGCTGTGCATGGCAACGGGATGATTGACACCCACATTTTCCTTTCACCAGCTCCCGAAAGCAGTGTGGAGCGCTGTCCTGTCGCTCTTCCCCTTTGTATTTTCAACAAGGTCCCTAGGAAGCGGTCCTAGGCACAGGTAGTCCTCGACTTACAACAGTTCATTTAGTGACCGTCCAAAGCTACAACGGCACTGAAAAAAAAAAGTGACTTACAACCGTTTTTCACGCTTACGACCACCGCAGCATTCCCCACGGACACATGATCAAAATTCCAACACTTGGCAACTGACTCATAGGTATGACGGTCGCAGTGTCTCGGGGGTCACGTGATCCCCTTTTGCGACTTTCTGATAAAGTTAAGGGGGAAGCCAGATTCGCTTAACAACCGTATTCCTAATTTAACCCCTGCAGTGATTCACTTAACAAACTGCGACAGGAAAAGGGGCAAAAGAGGGCAAAGCTCAAGCTGACAGTTGTCTTGCTTAGAAAACAGAAATGTTGGGCTCATTTGTGGTCGTAAGTCGAGGACTACCTGTCACAGCGTGTCTTTCTCCTCTCTCTTGGTCTCCCCAGTTTCCCCCCAGCTTCCCCCTGCCCCCACCCCCTTGTTCCCTCCTGATACTTACTCTTTCACTACTTTGATGCCAATCGATCGGGCGGTTCCCATCAGGCTCCTGATGACCACCTCCAGCGACCAGTCGCGGATCACAAACGAGTGGTCCTGGGATTTCACCAGCGCTATCTCGTACAGGTGCTTCAAGGTCACCATCCCGGCTATCTCATGTCCTAACAGGGATTGAGATGATTGTAAATAGCAATAGCATTTAAGACTTATAGACCGCTTCACAGTGCTTCACAGCCCTCTCTAAGCTTTACAGAGTCAGCCTATCCCTCCCCCCCAAAACAATCTGGGTCCTCATTTTACCGACCTCGGAAGGATGGAAGGCTGAGTCAACCTTGAGCCTGGTGAGAATCAAACTACTGGCAGTGGGTAGAATTAGCCTGCAATACTGCATTCTAATCACTGGGAAGGAGGTAAGGGAAGGCAATAGCCCTTAGCCTTATATACTGCTTCACAGTGCTTTACAGCCCTCTCTAAGCGCTTTACAGAGTCAGCCTCTTGCCCCCAACAATCTGGGTCCTCATTTTACCAACCTCGGAAGGACGGAAGGCTGAGTCAACCTTGAGCCTGGTGAGATTCGAACTGCCAAACTGCAGCCAGTCGGCATTGAGCAGAAATAGACCTGCAGTACTGCTCTCTAACTACTGCGCCACCGCGGCTCATAATGCCACATATTTAAGCAAAGGAGCTGATAAATATGTTAAAATGGATTGTTAAGTACGTGTTGGTCCTCGACTTACAACCATTCATTCTGTGACGGTTCTAAGTTACAAAGGCACTGAAAAACAAGTCACTTGTGACTGTTCTTCACACTTACGACCGTTGCAGCATCCCCACCGTCTCGTGATCCAAATTTGGGTGCTTGGCAACAGGCATCTACTTAGCACGTGCCTAGAAAACTTGGGGTGATTTTTTTTTTTAATCAATAAAATAATCAATAGAGGTAGTCCTCGACTTACGACCACGATCGAGCCCCAAATTCCCGTTGCTGAGTGAGACACCCGTTAAGTGAATTTTGCCCCATTTCACGAACTTCCTTGCCACGGTTGTTAAGCGAATCACTGCAGTTGTTAAATTGGTAACACTAATTTGCTAAGTGAATCTGCTTTCCTTGTCAGAAGGTCGCTATCCAGGGCACCACGTGACCCCTGGACATGCAACCGTCGTAAGGACACGCCAGTTGCTGAGCCTCTGAATTTTGACCACGTGGATGATGCAACGGTCCGCGTGTGAAAAGCGGTCGCAAGTCACTTTTTTCAGCGCAGTTGTAGCTTCGAAACAGTCACAAAACGAACAATTTGCAATTTGGAGGATGGTGCCGTACTGACAATCCATTCGAACACGTGTATCGGCTCCTTTGCCTACATATCTGGCATTAACTCGCACTCTAAACGTTCCTCAACAAGCCGATTGCAAATATTCAAGTTAAAAAAAAAAATTCTTGCCTTGCTTCTCGGCGGATAAATTCCTCTTTCTTGCAATTAAAGAGAAGGTGAAACAGTCACAAAATGAACGGTTGCAATTTGGAGGATGGTGCCGTACTGACAATCCATTCGAACACATGTATCGGCTCCTTTGCCTAAATATCTGGCATTAACTCACACTCTTAACGTTCCTCAACAAACCGATTGCAAATATGCAAGTTAAAAAAAAATAAATTCTTGCCTTGCTTCTCGGCGGATAAATTCCTCTTTCTTGCAATTAAAGAGAAGGAACAAACTGAATATCATATGATATGGGAACTATTTTTATCAATGGCTAGAAAATAAATATGCGAATTAGAGACAAACGAAAATAGCGAAGTCACATAGGTTATTTAAATTAAAAAAAAATTCTTGATGATTGATAATATGAAAGATACACTATATAATTTAGTAAATATTGTTATGTGAATAGATTTGTATCTCTAATTGTTTTTGTGGGCTTTTGTGCCCAGACGAACACACCGTGTAATGGAAGATTCTGTATAAAAATAAAATAAAACTTATATATATTAAAAAAAAAAGAAATATATGGGACCTGACACTGCTGCTGGTTTGACCAAATCTTTAGTGTTCCTTCCTATTTTAACATTGATTATAACTTGATTGCCTCCACCAGAGGAAGTGTTTAGTTCCCTCCTTCATAGTGTCACACCTGTTCCTATTCCTTCCTTTCAACAGGCTCTTTGCTGGACACTTCATGGCTTTAAAACTGAACAGTTTATACAAATGGTATCTTTGCCCTGGGAACCTTTGCCTGTCAGCTTAACTCTACCAGAAAGGGAGAATGTTTATCACATTTGCAGAGAACATAAAATTGGTGAAATGCCACTGGTTAATTGTTCGCACTGTCAAGAAGCTTCCTCTAAGTTTTAGGTTGCTTCTCTCTTTGTTCAGTTTCCATCAATTGCTTCTTGTTTTGCCTTCTGCTGCTTTGGAAAATACATTGCCCCCCTTTCTTTGTGGCAGCCCCTCAAAATCCTGTTTTGTGATCTACCTATCACATTCTTGGGCAAAGCATGTGAGCCATGTCCTCCTTTCAGTGCTCCAAGAAAGAACATCTATAGTATGTAGATGCAGATAATAAAGTTGAAAAAAGGTGAACAACATTTTTACAGAACTATAGATATATTGAGGCCTTTGAGGTGAGCGACTGGGAGGCAAAGGCTGGGCGTGACAAGAAGGGGCAGGGCAGAGAGGGGTGTGGTGAGGAAAAGCTGGGAGAGGTGAGGCGCCCCCCTGGCCATGTCCACCTAGTCACATGACCACCCACCCATGCCTACTCAGCTGGTCATTAGGGCAGATTTAAATTAGTTGAATCCCACCACTGCACATACTCCGCACACAAAAGAATGGGAAGACTGATAACATTGGCTAACAGGATGGTTACCTGATTTCAGCTGGTTAGTCACTGTTCTCTTAATCACCTGGATTACAATGCCTTCCACTTTGCCTTTCTGCCTGTAAGCAAACTATGGGGTCTCTCAGAGAGAGATATTGATGTTGGGTGAATCTTGGAAAATTAAATCATTTTTCAGATTCAAAGAGGGCTGGGGAATGATGGGCTCTCTGCTAAAATAAAGCAAGGTTATGGCATACACTTGAAAGGAGACCAGGAAGCCTGTAATTGTGGAGTCTGTCTGGCAAGCTTGTAACAATTCTGGGTGGTTAGAAAGCTGATAAAAGTATTAGGCATCTTGCAGACCTCAGCTAGAAGTCAGGAATAAAGATGGCTTACAGCAAATAGAATGTGTATTAGATGACTCCTGAAGCATTCATTAGCTAAGACCTAGGTCCTGGGAATAGGGAGGGCTAAAGACCAATAGAATAATTGTTAGATCATTACTAAAATGTTTGTTAGATGATATTTCTCATATATTTTGCCTTATCCCACCTTCTGTTTTAGTGAACATGTATAAAGCTTTCTTAATTCTATGGTTCAGGGTCCTTGGCATTTTGGTCAGGACACCTTTTCTTGGAGCACTTCAATAAAAGAAAATTAAAGCCTGCACCTTGTGTCTGGTGTCTTCATTGGCCATGGCACCAGGCTCAGACCTGAATTGGGGAAAACAGTGTCATACCAGTGGTGGGATTCAAATGTTTTTACTACTAGTTCTGTGGGTGTGGCTTGGTGGGCATGGCCACCCCGCACCCCATTTTGGGCCTAGTAGACCTCCCTGCAGCCTCCTGGGAATGAAAAAGGACTGTGGGGGGGGTGCCACCCCCCCATGTCCTGTTTTGGGCCTAGTGGGCCTCCCTGCAGCCTCCTGGGTGCCAAAATGGGGCCTGTGGCCCATGCTGCATCCCCCCAGTACCCCATCTTGGGCCTAGTGGGCCTCCCTGCAGCCCTCTGGGAGCCAAAACAGGGTGCGGGGGCCCCCATGCCGCACCCCTCCATGCCCTGTTTCGGGCCTAGTGGGCCTCCCCAAAGCCCCCTGGGAGCCCAAACGGGGCTGCACCGCACCCCTGTGCCCCAATTTGGGCCTAGTGGGCCACCCCAAAGCCCTCTGGGAGCCAAAATGGGTCGGGGGGGCCGCACCGCACCACCTGTGCCCCGTTTTGGGCCTAGTGGGCCTCCTTGCACTTATCTGGGAGCCAAAACGGGGCCCATGGGGAACTCCAGGAAGGGGTGGGCGGAGCGGGGTCAGCCAGAATCTTTCCTACCAGTTCACTTGAACCGGCCCGAACTGGCTGAATCCCACCACTGTGTCATACCCCAAAAGACTTGAGGCTGTAATTGCTGGCAAAGGTACTTCAAGAAAGTACTGAGTGAAGGGCCTAAATACTTATACTTATCTGATATTTCATTTTTTTCTTTGTCATTACAGGATACTGAGTGTTTTCACTTTGTCATTATGGGATACTGAGCGTAGATTAATGAGAAAAAATGAATTTCAACAACCGTAGAATCAGGTTGCAGCATAACAAAATTTACAATATTGAAGTGAACTAAATACTTTCTGAATGCCCTGTATTCTTCAGAGTTATTATTCTATTTTTCCAAAAATAAAAATTATCAGGCACCAAGCATTTATTAATCTGAGTGATGATACATTGTGAAGTATCAAAACAGCGTTTAAAAATGATTGTTTGTGATTTATTTAAAATAAAACATTATTAAAGTATTTGTCAGATCTGCCATCATAAACTTTTCAGCCTGCTTCACTTTGCAGGCATCCTGCCATAAAATGCAGGAATGGGGAGAATGGGAATGTAGGGGGGAGGGATGACAGGAAGGCAGAAACCAGAGGTGCCAATCCAGAACAGACCAACACATCCAAGGACATAAGCGTGAGAATGGGATGCAAAACTACACCAAAGAGGTGCCGAACCTCAAAGCTGTTACCAAAACACCAGATATGAATATTATTGGACACTCATGAACTGGTCAAGGGTGGAAGGCCCAGGAAATGGGAAAAGGGCATTTGAGTGGGAATATTAACATTCAGCCTTGTTTATTCTGTAACTACTTGGCTTTAGTAAAAGTATACTTTCACTATAAATGGAATTGAGGATCTTTCATTCCTAAATGTCCAAGCTGGGACACACCTGACAATATCAGAAAGTATGACTTAGTATTGTAGTATTAAAATGCTCAGTTAACCAATATTTTGCCATTATTTTGTTACATAATTAGAAACACATCTTAGCCTTAATTTAAAAAAACAACAACTTAAAAAAGAATTCTTGACTAGAATTGAGAAAATACAAGAGGTTTCAACTAATGACAACATTGGCTGTCTTTGTATGATACACTGAACCACTTGAGATTGGTGTAGCCGATCTCATTTTAGCTTAGCGTGTTGTGTCTACCAGTCGCTGCAGTTACTTACAGTACATCCCACAAATCTAACCAAACTGAGGAAACAATTATTAGGTCATCAAGAAGATGTGTAACCTGTTGATTATAGCCACCGTATTCTGTCTAAAATATGAAATATGAAGCTTTTTCCATCCAATAGATGCACCTGAAAAGACTAGCTCACTTTAATGCAATGGAAATCTCAAGTGAAACTTAGCACCCACCCACCACTTCTTGTAGTTAGTATGAATCCACTGAAACTGCACAAAAGTAGATTACTGAGTCTTCTTCACTAGCTTGTTATTTATGCAGCTAACAAGGTGATACTGCCCCAGGACCCAAGAAGTATTCTGTAATCGCATATCATCAGAGCCCTGGGAGCCCATGTGTCTTGCCCACTTACCCATTCATGTTCCCATAAAGAATGTTGTGGCAGGCTTTTAACATCTAATTTCCTTTTCATTATCATCCAAAATCTATGAACAATAGTAATTCAGTTAAATAGTTCATACAACTGCCTTTATGATTTGGGTACTGTACTGAATTTTCGGTATATGTAGAATTAAGGTTAAAATTAAGTTGAATGTAAAGCTCTTTCTGGTCCTTTGTGTTACAAGTCTCCCTACAATTGGCAACCTTACTCTAGTCTTACTCCACATAATTCTTGGAAGGCTCATGATAAGTAGAGTTTTGAAAAGTTGGTGGGACCAGATGGACAGGGCTGGAAAGGGTTGTTTTGTTTGGGGGTGGGGTCATAGAGGCCAAAAGTTGTTTTCTTTTTGTTTTTCAAAAGATGGCTATTTTTAAAAAAATATATTAAGTTTATATTAGGGATAATACCACTTGAGGGTGGTTTTCGGGTGACTTCAAAGCATCTCCTTGTGAATGCAATTATCTAGCATCACAACAGTGGGCGGAAGCTGTGTGAGTTTTTCAGCAGTCAGCCCCAAAGTTTTTCAGTTTTGATGCAGTTGCTGAGTGGAGATACAGTGCAGGAAGAGAGCATTTTGATGACATGGCATCTAAGATTATCTGAGCAGCAGTGAGGGAGGAATCCAAAGACTCAATTTATGCATCTTTCAGTCATGCAACAGAATCATTATTGTGGTTACCCCCAAATCTTCTGGACAAATAATAGTGCTCTTTCTAGCTCCAACTGTGCTCCTCAAATGGGACTGTACCATTCCAGTGGAATTGTGGCAGATCAGGACATTTGCTTACCATTCCCTGTGCCAGAGAAGAAAAGGCATAGACAGAATCATGGAGATGGTACACGTCTTTGTTTCCTGGTGGTATTTTTACTGATTCTCCTTGCCATCATGGGGATTGGTCTGGCAATGTTTCAGATCTTCCACCTGCAGAAGGAACTTCAAGAGGTAACATCTTAATTTGAAGTAGGGGGAAAGTACATTAGATATCTTCTCAATTGGGAGAATGGGTTTGGAGTTATAGAAGCTTACCTAGCTATGTAAACTTTGTGGGGTGGTTTTTCTTTCCAAATATGTATGTATGTTTCTTGCTTTCACAGTTTTCCAGCTCTGGCTGTGTCCCTCCATCTCCTGATATGCTGAAAGGTGAGAACTCCTAGTCCTGTGAAGATTGGGAAGGTACAAAGCAAAAATTGTGTTTCCTATTTAAAGATTGTGTTTGCTGGTAATATTATACCTGAATTTCACTTCATAGCTTTGCACATGTTATTATCCTCCCATTGTTGAGTCATGGTTAGGAAACAAATAACTGATGCAGGCTTAGAGTATAGGCAAAATGGAGAATAAGACAAGAAGGCAAGTCCAAAGACTTTAAGGAATAGAAAGGAAAGGAAAAAAAAGACCACCTGTTGCCCAATTTTCAGAGGCAAATTTTAATATAAAATCCCACACTTAGTTCCACAAACTCAGCAATAAGAATCAGGGATATCTGTGGAGGGAATCATTAAAATGGCAGAGGTAATCAAAGCCCCACCCCTTTCTATAACTTTTGCACATTTAAAAGGGAAAGGTTTCAGTTGCTGTGTTATATCCATCATGTTTTTTTAAATATATAATTTTATTCATTAATTCACTCACCCACTCATTTAATATCTATAGCAATTTTATTACATTGTTGATATTCTTGGTTCCCGCTGCACTTGTCCTTGATAGCAACTGCTCTTAAACCGCACAGTCTCTTTCTGCCATACTGGATATGTTATCCTCATGAGACTGGTTCCTGTTCCATGCTCCTCAATACATCTAAAATCCTTCTAAATGATTACTGTGTCTGGCTCACCTTTTCCTGATCAGATAAGTCACCTAGATAAGTAAAGATAAAAAATACCACTCTGAATTTATATAAACCAACTTAAAGCCTTAGTACATAATCCTTCATTTCTTTTGACCCAGGCAACAATTAACATTTGCAGCATTTTCTTTAAAAAATTAGTTTCTTTTGAAAGCCTTTATTACTCATCCATCTGGACCAGATTTCTATAAAAATTCATCCATATTAATATCACAGATTTTCAGATATGAATTTGAAAGTGTGGGATGATATTTTTAAAAATTCACTATATTTGTCATTCTCTAATGTCATGCAGTCTTCTCTATTTATGATACCTTAAAAATATAAATGTATGAATTTTCATAACTAGAGTATGACTTGTTAGTAAATATTTTTCATTGGCGTTTGTGCTGTTATGAAGTTGGTTTTGGCAGAACATGCCAATTTAATTTTACTGGAATGCATAATATTTCTTAGTCTAGACCAGTCCAGATTTCCTCATACAGTATATCAAGTTATTTGAGGCAATCAGTGTTGCTTCTTTGGGAAATCAAGTTTTGGCCTCTTTAGAAGACTGCTTTATGATGAGACAGAATCCAATTAGGTTCCATCTTGAGGTTTCTACGTTCATATTCTAAATCACCCTCCTGATGGCACCAAACAGTCATGGACTACTTTTTTTCTCTTCTGCTGCAATGTAGGAGCTCTGAACAGAACAGCAGAAAAGAAAGTCAAGAGGAGTGCACATCTAACAGGTAGGCATCAAAAACACAGATTGCTGATGTATCTAATTCTCTTCCCCTGCTCCCCCACCTTACCCCCAGAGGGCTTTGTTCCCTTTGTAGAAGTGTGTTTGAAACCTTGCCCTTGGCTTGTTGTCAAATTGTTAACCTGGCCATCAGGTCAGCAAAGTTCAAGAGGCAAAGGCCTTTCAACATTATACAGCATAAATACTGCCATTTCCCATTTTTAACATAATATAACCCACCAAGGAACAATTCCAAACCTGGAGTAGTTTTCCCAGGAACAGATTTGACAAAAGTATGGGCTTTTAAAATCTGCAACCAAAGATTGTTGCCAAGGAAAGTGAGAATCTTCCATCTCAGAGGAGCAGGATGTTGCCTAACATTCTTATCTTGACCTGGAGTTTTGCATCCAGTTCTGATCCCAATACAAAAACAAGAAACAGTGCAGAGAAGAGCAATAATGATAATTAGGGGACTGGAGGTTAAACTGAATGATGAATGGTTGCAGAAACTAGGCATGTCTATTCTAACAAAGAGAAGGACTGAGGTGACGTGAAATAGTCTTCCACTATTTGAGAGGCTGCCACAAAAAGAGGAGGTCAACCTGTTTTCCAAAGTACTAGAAGACAATACAAGAAGCAATGGATGGAAACTAATCAAGAAGAGAAGCAACCTAGGAGAAATTTCCTAAGAGTGAGAACTGTTCCAGTGGAATGGTTTGCCTTCAGAAGTTGTGGATGTTCCATCACTAGAGACTTTTAAGAAGAGACCGGACAGCTTGAGCATGGGGTTGTTGGTTAAACACTCTGAGCTTGTCAGCTGGAAAGCTGATAGTCCAGGTTTGAGACCTCAGCTTCCATGCAATGGGAAGAGCTCCCGTTACTTGCCCCAGCTCTTACCCACCTAGCAGTTTGAAAACGTGCAAATGCAAGTAAATTAATAGATACCACTTTGATGGGAAAGTAATAGCATTCTGTGTGCTTTTGGCATATAGGCTTGCTGGCACCATGACCACAGAAAATGTTTTCAGACAATGCTGGCTCCCTTGGCCAAGAAACAGATATGAACACCATACCCTAGAATCTGGTACAACTGACAAGGCAACATTTACCTTTACATAGAGAATGTACTCTATTCTCTATTCTCCAAACACCTGAGGGCAGGACAAGAGTGATCCAACCTAGAATTAAGGAGAAATTTCCTAACAGTGAGAACAATTAATCATTGGAATGGCTTGCTTCTAGAACGTGTGGGTGTTTCATCAGTGATCTGACAGTCATTTGTCCAAAATAGTGTAGGGTCTCCTGGTTGAGCAGGGGGTTGGAATGAAAAACCTCCAGGGTCCCTTTCAACTCTATTATTCTGTATTATATTCTTCCTATTGCAGGTAGCATTTGACAAGGTTAATTTGCACATGGGGTAGTACTAGTTTATAAATAGGATGATCCATGCCAGCCAATAGAAGAACAAGCTATTTTTGTTGCCTTTTAACATTTCATGTTCTTTTAAAAAGCTTGCAACAAGTTGTCCTAGAAAGAAAAGACAAGGTTTAATATCGACACTATACTGACACTTTACTCCCCATGCAGAAGATCAGCCTTTCTACTCTATTGAAGAAAGGCAATTTGAGAGTGTTAACATCATATTTTCCTCCACATCCTGTTCCCCATTCTACAAATGGCCTGTAAATGAATCTTTACTGGGGTCAGTTGAATGTTGCAATAAGTGACCCACTCTACATATGAAGATTCTACCAAATACGGGTAAGCAAAAGGATTCCTTTCTGAATATTGTCTAAGTGCAGGGGTGCCAAACTGGCGGCCAGCGGGCTGGATGTGTCACGTACAGGCCATGCCCACCCCAGTTCCGCAAATGGGAAAAATGTCATGAAATGTCACGTGACAGCAATGTGATGTGGCAAGTTTGACACCCGTGGTCTAAGCAATCATGGCATGGCAATAACCTAGTATGCAGTGGATTGCTATTTGGAGCATTTCAACTGAGGCCAAAACTAGTGCAAGTTGCTGTGGATGCTGTGAGATGCAGATAATATGCTTATAACAATAGTTAAGCATAATAACTAGGAGTGAGTTGAGACATCTGAAAACAAGGAACAAAGCAGCCAGGAGAAAGATCCACTTGGGAGTAACTGTGAAATTCCAGTCAGTTGGCTGGAATTGCAAGACTCATTTTACCTGAAGAAAGGAAGAAACATGCAAATGTTTTGGCACCTAGGCTGATAAGGGAATGGGGTCCCAGAGCAAATGCTACAGATTGCATGAAATCACTCCCATTTTCATCATGATATCTCATGTTTCTCTAGGCAAACCAATTCAGCAATCTCATCCCCTGGAGTGGGAGACTACCCGTGGACATGCCTTCCTCTCTGGGGTCCAGTACAAGAACAGGGGTCTAGTGATTGATGAAACTGGGCTCTACTTTATTTACTCCAAAGTGTTCTTCCGAGGCCAGACCTGCACTTCCCAGCCACTTGACCACATGGTTTTCAAGAGAAATCCATCTTATCCTGACAACCAAGTCCTGATGGAGAACAGAAAGATGAACTACTGTGTGACAATGCACATGTGGGGCAAAAGTAGCTATTTGGGGGCCTTATTCAACCTTTCCAGGCAGGACAGTGTGTATGTGAGTGTCTCTGAGCCCACATTGATAAATTCTGAAGAGTCAAAAACTTTTTTTGGCTTATACATGCTTTAAAAAAACACCCAGTAGCACTTTCATCAAGCTATTCATAGGGGTCTTCTGAGCAGCATGTGGAACAGCCGAACTGGAACTACTATGGACTTCCCATTTGCATGGATTTAAAGAAAATATGATCCCCCCCCCCCTGTTGGATTGCTTCAAGGCCATATACTGATTGGCAAGACCAACAGGAAATCTTCAACTCCTGCCCAAGACTGACATAGGAAGTTTTGCATGGCTTGTGGAGTTAAGTTGTGAAATGAAAGATTTTTTCTGTCATTTGCACTCTGAATCAGTTACAATTCAGCAACTATTCTTTTCTAAGGTTATTTTTTATGCTGCTCACTTTCTGATACATCATTTTTGATGTGAAAGTATATTGTCTTTAATTTCTTGAAGGGAAAGAGGGATTTTTTGACTTCCAAATTCTTTGAGGACTCACAATCCTATTACTAAATACAACTTTAAAAGTTATAATTATATTCTCAATATTTGTGTCAGCTTTTAACCTTCCTTCTCCCCTACTTCTGACAGGCATTAACCTGGTGCTTTAAAAGATTTTGTGGATAAGGTTTGCAATAGACAACTAATGATAGTTTAAAAGAGCAAGACCTTTTAAATCACCCTGCTTTCAGTCTACCTCCTTGGTGGAGCAGCCACTCTACCAACCACTAACATGAACAACGTAGTTGGAGCAGTTCAGACTATGTTAATAGAATTTAAGAGGAAGTGCTTTACAATTCACTAGCAAGGAACATTGAACATACACTGAGTTCCCATATATCTGTACATGTAAATTCCCATGTTTCTAAATATATGTAAATTTGTTTTAATTACTAAGGGATTAATGGTTCTGCAAAGACTTTGGTATGTAAATATTATTCATTTGCTTGGATTTTAATAGTCTAACAGCTGCAGGTGAAGGATTAAACATTTTCTTTTATTCAGATAATGCCAATTTCATATCACAAACACTGCCCAACTTTTGACCAGGTGCATTTGACCAGCCTTGGTTATTGAATGACTAAATGTGAAATATGTCCATTTGTCCATTTCTGGGATGTGGATTTCTTTGATGGGCATATGGGCCAGCTTGAGGCCATGCTTGACATTGGTTCTCACTGCTCTAGTTTTCAGGGCAGAAAACCTGAGCTTCGTTTCTCAATAAAAGCAGGCTCCACTTGCAAAATTCTTTTCTCAAAAGTCTTCTCATGCAAAATTGTCATTCATTTTTTAAATGCAGCCAATTATATATCCCTTCAGAGTGCTTTTACAGCCCTCTCTAAGTGGTTTACAGAGTCAGCATATTGCCCCCAACAATCTGGGTCCTCATTTTACCCACATCAGAAGGATGGAAAGCTGAGTCAACCTTGAACCTGGTGATATTCAAACTGCCAAATTGCAGGCAGCCAGGAGTCAGCAATAGTAGCTTGCAGTACTGCGTTCTAACCACTGTGCCCCCGCAGCTCTTACTATATAGCTTAATATAGATTAAGCTATATATCAAAAGGAAACTCAGCTTAACCAGTTTTGTCACAGAAGCCATAACTAGATTCCCTCCTTTACTCTAAGCTGGTTTTAAAAGAGCATCTAATGTATGAACTGCAGATTTTGATCATATGTGCACTAGGAGAAGGATTAATTAGAAACATTGCTGAAAGTGGGGTAAATCCCTCCAAGATTGAACAGTTCTAAATTATTTTCTGATGTGGCATCTTTTGATGTGGCAAACTGACATAATGTAAATGTAAAAAACTAAGAATTAGGCCACAAAAGGATTCCCTGTTATCAAAGCTAGTTAAAATGACCCACTTGGAGAAGACTACAAAGAGCACTTTCAACTTGCATCACCTGAAATTAAGTGTATCCAGTCTGTATGTACACTCTTTTCCATGTGCTCTCTGGACGCCATAAATGCACACAGGTCATATATTTAATTAGATTAACAGAGTTGGAAGGGGCCTTGTAGGTCATCTAGTCCAACCCCCTGCCCAAGCAGGAGCTCCTGCACCATTTCTGACAAATGGCAGTCCAATCTCTTCTTGAAAGCTTCCAATGATGAAGCTCCTACAACTTACAAAGGCAAGCTGTTCCATTGGTTGATTGTTCTCATTGTCAGAAAATTTCTCCTTATTTCCAGGTTGAATCTCTCCTTCTTCAGTTTCCATCCATTATTCCTTGTCTGGCCTTCAGGTGCCTTGAAAAATAGCTTGACCCCTTCCTCTCTGTGGCACCCCCTCAAATATTGCAACACTGCTATCATGTCTCCCCTCCCTAATGATTTTTCTGCTTGTGTTTAAGAGTAGTCACTTTTGCTGAATTTGGAATATGAGCAGTGGAAAAACGAGTTTGGCTAGAACTCACTTCCTAAAATAGTATTATTTTAATTTCCAGAAAAAACAAATGCATATCACTTAATAAAGGACCAAGAACTTTTGTCAATTTTTTAAATCTCTGAACTTCTTTTAAAAAATGTTTTCCAATTTTCCAATTTCTTTTTTTTCCAATTTTCTAATTCTTTTTCCAATTTTTTAAACTTTTTTTCAACTTTCAACTTTTTTTCAATTTTAGATTCTTTTTTCAATTCTTAAATCTTTTTTTTCAAATACTAATACAATCCTTGATTATATAACCAGAGGCAGAGAATCAAAATCATGTGAAGTATTAATAGCTCTTTATAAAACCTTAATAAGACCACAGCTGGATACTGTATCCAGTTTTGGTCACCATATTACAAAAAAGTTTTTGAGACTTTGGAAAAAGTTCAGAGAAGAGCAGCTAAGGTGATTAAAGGCCTGAAGACTAAAACAGATGAAGAACAGTTGCAGGATTTGGGTACAGCTAGTCTAGAGAAAAGAAGGGTTGACATGATAGCATGATTCCAGTATTTGAGGGGCTTCCATAAAGAAGAGTGGGTCAACTTATTTTCCAAAGCACCAGTGGGCAGGAGAAGAAACAATGGCTGGAAACTAATCAAAGAGAGAAGCAACCTGGAATTAAGGAGAAACTTCTTAATAGTGAGAACAATTAACCAGTGGAACAGCTTGCCTTCAGAAGATGTGGGTACTTCACCACTGGGGGCTTTTAAGAAGACATTGAACAACCACTTGTCTGAAATGGTATAGGGTCTCCTGCTTAAGCAGGAGGTTGAACTAGAAGATCTCCAAGGTCTATTCCAGCTCTATTCTGAATTTACTTGAATTATACAAAACAACCTGTGCCACAATGGGTCATTGTTTTAGAAAAATTTCCTTACCTAAATAGAAACAGAATGACCATGAGTGGAAAAAAAAGGTTGCCACCTCAGTCAGGGATGGTGCTGTTGTGGCCTGGCGCTGCCTGCTGAGTCAGATGAGGTGGAGGGAGAGCTTGGGCCAGCTTTGAAGCCTTTGGAAGGCTTTGATAAGGAAACAGCATCAGAGACAGAGGCAGAGCCAGGGCCTTGTATCCTCCCCCAAGTGGAGGGGCAGCTGTCTTCAGGGCCCAGGTGGATGAGGGGGAGGAACAGACGGGGTCCATCGCAGATGCATGTATGCACAGAGAGGAAAAGAGAGGAGAGCAAAGGAAAGCAGTAAGCCGACTCTTGGGGAGAGGCAGAAGCAGGTGATAGCCAACCTCTCCCTGGCGGGAAATAAATAGCAGAGGTTTGGGAGTGGCCAGTTGTCACAGACAACCATTCATTTCTAGTATGCAGCAATCAATTCTGATTTCTTGGATAAACCCAGGTTTATTGGGACTAATTACATTTGATTTTTTTTATCCCTGTGAATAAAAGAGTGTTACTGCCCTGTTATAAAAAGGAGGTTGCTTTACTTGTGAGTAAACATCTTATTACTACTTATGAAGGCTGGGTCAGAACAGGTGCATAGGGGGGCTATGGGTTAGGAAGTTTGCCTGCAGGTGCTTGGGAATATGCAAAAAGTGCCTTCCAGGTAAGGGATGGTGCCCAGGGAGGCATTGTGGGTTGGAGAGGTTATGTGGAGAAAGTGGGAGCCATGATTCCACCTGTTCTTGCTTCAGGTTTGATCTGGGTTAAGAGATCTGTAGCCATTTTACACCATTTTACAAACTTTTCACACGTTTCACAACTATGTTCATATCATTGCTAATTACACAATCACCATCAAGATTTATTTTGGTCCATTTGAGTGGGAAAGTCTCAAGGCCAAAGCCCTCTAAGTAATTTGTCACACAATAAAAACTCTTGGTGTCACAGTGCTGGCTCTGAGGAGATGCACTCTGATTTTAATCAGCCACAGGAGTGCTGTAATTCCCTTTATAGAAAATATGCCTCATAACTTTGAGAAATGAAATCATAGACTGTGCAGCAATAAGGGAAGCAAGAAGGCTTGTGGTTTGGTGACACATTTCACACTTATTGATAGGAAACTCTGCCACATCAAACAGATCCTGTTGTGCTCAACAATAAAGGAAAAAGTCTCAGTTTGCTTTTATATCTGTGGCCTCAAAAATTAGCAGAAAAGCTGTCAGAAATAGAATTAAGATATTGTATATGCACTCAGACCAAGTTGTTTCTTTATGAGATTGGATGATGACATTTCTTGCTCTGGGAGTCCAAGTATCCTGATTTTGAGAAAGGATCTTAATGTACTCTTTAAGAAAAGAAGGCAGCAATATGAAAGTCTCTGTTTCTCACATGCTATTGATAGTTTGGGATACGTATCAATATGAACATATATTGTTCTTGTAAGATACAGGTTTTATATAAAGTAGCTAAATAGATAGCTAAAACTCACCTACATTGAAAACACTGAGTGTTACCTTTCATGGGTTAGAATATGGGTGATGTTCTAAGTGTCTCATTGTTAGTGACATTTTCAGATCTTGAACCCCTGTTGCAGTTCAGCTACATATTTTTAAAAGCAATTATAGAATGCAGGAATACCTGATCCAGCCCTTAAACTTGCAACTTTTAGGAAGAAACAATTGTATTTTTTAATCAGAAGTAATTGGGGGAGAAAAAAAAACTTGACAGAGCTGCTACATATACAATATTCTTAAAATCTAATGGAAAGATCG
>JANHFL010000781.1:30422-40903 GCA_032468155.1 Oxyrhabdium leporinum
TAAAAGTTACTGTATCTTTTGTTAAACTTTAGAACTTGCTTTCACTTTGCCTCCTATCACTTCTGCTCAATAAAAAGCATCCTGTTTGAAATTCAGTGTTTCAAGAGTTCTATTTTCTTGAGTTGGAAGGCGAGGGGGGCCTGAGAGGAAGCCAATGACAAAGACTTAGATAAATAATGGAAATAAAATCCAAAATTAATGATTCATTTTTAAAACTGTTTCCTAGATGGTACGTGTCTCACTCTAAATTAGCATTATGATTTTCTCTGCTGAAAAGCTATGGAGAAAGGGATAGATGTTTTCACACATAGTGGTCAAGCTATTATGTCTTCTCCTTTTATTCTGATTTTTCAAATTGATAAATCATGAATCAGAAAAAAAATTATTCACAGTTTGCACTGCTGAATATAATCTCTACAATCAGTGCAGATACTCTAAAAGTCTGATACAGGTAGTCCTGATAATGGAGTCAGCCAATTACATTTATAACCCAAGGATTTGTAGGAGTGAGTCATGTAACTTAAATGTGATCACTCCGTTTTCACCCACCCATTCACTAATCGAATGCATGGGTTGCTAAGTGCACATGAGGTATCTCAGTGTGGGGAAGGCCATTGGGTGGGGGGGTGGCTAGCGATGGAACAGTCCACTTACTTAAGACTACCCAAGGCCTCCCCTGACCCACTGATACACCTCATGCTCCCCACAATTGCTTCATCCTGCCCCATCCTGCCATATTGGGTCTCTTTCTTTCTTAGTTAATAGCCCTTCACTGTGTTCAATTTAATTAGAGTTTTTCCTTTTGCTATTTAAATCTCAGGGTGGTTATCTTTGTTTCTAGACCCTTTGAATTTTTTCCTCAAGTGTTTCAATTAGTTTATGTTAGGTACAGATATAATGTGGGTCTTCTATGGGTGTGAGTACATATATACTACATGTTTTGCAAATTAGAACAGTGTTAACTTTTTTTCAGTTACTGTTATTGGGTGCATTTTTTAAGTGTAATTAAAGATTTTAAAATATTTTTTCTTGTTTAAAATTAAAATATATAAGATGTCATGAAAATTTGAAAACTTAAAAAATTTGAAATTTACTAACAATTTAAGAATTGAAAAATCATAAAATCGTAAAAGTTTAGAAATTTTAAAATCTAAAGTTAATACAAATTTTAAAACTTAAAAATTATAGAAAACATAAAAATCATGTTTAAACATTTTAGAAATATATTTACTATATATAAAAGTTTATAATTCAAAAAACTAACAGATTTTAAAAATTACAAAACCTAACCCTTTTTTTAAAAAATCCAAACTATTTTTTTTTCTTAAGTTTATTAAAATTAGTTAATTTATGGCAGATTTTAAGCTTTTGGGATTAATTCTGTAGTAATACTTGTTTTAGCTTATCACATAGCTGCTGTTGATATTTCTTAACTTCTTTTACACTGCTGCTATACTCAGTTGTTGCTGTTGCTATGCTTTCCCCCCATCCTCTGGGTCAGTTGCTGCCTGGGTCTACTGCACTCAGCCTGCTTGCCCTCCACCAGTGCATGATCATCTGGGTCTGCTGCTGCCTGGGTCTGCTGCTGCGCCTAGGTCTGCTGCTGTCTGCTTCTGCCCTTGCTCCGCTGTCCAGTTGCTCTGCTTGCTTTCCAGTCACCTGGGTTCTTGCTTACCCTCTGTTTACCAGGTCACCTGGGTTCTCATTTGATGGTTTCTCTGGTGACTGCTCTGGATCTTAGATCACAGAATCCCACCACTTGTCCTTATCCTTTGTCCTTGCTCATCGGGCACTCAGTCTCTTGATTTTCCACTGCTCATCCCTTTCTTTACTCATCTCCTTTTCTTTTTTCCTCTTCTCCCGCCTTCTGTCTCTTTCTCCTTCTACTCCCTCTTACTCTCTTCATCTCCTTCCCCTCCTTCTTTACTAGGTTGGATATCCTTTTCTCCCTATGATGCAGCTCTGCTTCCACCATTGTCACCATCATCTGTAGAGTACCAAGTAAGCAACAAGCAGAAAAAAAGACGATTGCACATACTTCTGTTTATTAATAGCTAACATCACATTTATCAGGCCTGGGAACCATGCTTCTGAAATGCATCAAATGAAAATCAATTTTGAATACAAGTAATATAAAACTGGCCAAGATACTAGTGAGCTTTTTATTACTTTCTACTTTTCAGGATAACAATATGAACGAGGAGTTAACATTATAAGATTTAATATTAGGTCATGTTTAGAGGTTCCAATGTCTTCATTAGATCCATTGTACATCAAGTACACTTCATCTTTAGAACGAAATTCCCCCACAAAGATTTCTTGTACTTTAGTCTTCTGCTCGTTGCAGTTTATCTTCAGAAAGTGCAAGCTAGGCTGATGATAAACTAGGAGACTTAATGGAACCTTGCTTCTTTGCAAGGTGATTGTCCCTTTCAAGAAGAACAGATAAAGACCATCACAATGGATTGGAATTGAGTGATTCACAAGATTGACTTCCATTGTCCCATCTTTCTTCTTAATGCTAATCGGTTTCCGGTATGTGATGGAGAGATCTGCAAGAAATTTCAGAAAAAGCAATGTAGCACAGGAGAACTATAAGAAGATTGGAAAAGAGTTGATGTGGTTCCAATTTACAAAAACAGAACAAATTTAGATCCAGGAAACTATCAAGTTCAATCAGCTTGCCGTCAATGCTTGGAATAATCCTGGAAAAGTTAATCAAGCAGTGAATTTGTGAGCATGTAGAAATGAATAAAATGATTATTAGAAGCCAGCATGGGTTTGTGAAAAACAGATGATGCCAAAGAAACCTTACTGCCTTCTTTGATAAAGTGACTAAATTAGTGGATTAGGGAAATGCTGTGGATATAGTATACTTGGTCATCAGTAGGACATTTGACAAACTAGACTACAGCCTACTTATTGATAAGATAGGACAATGTGGGACAGGCCATACCACCACCAGACTGATTTGCAGTTGGCTGACCAATTGCACTGATCATGTAGCGCTCAAAAGAACTACATATAAATGGAGAGAATAAAGCAATGGGGTACCACAAGGTTCTATCTTGGGCCCAGTGCTTTCATAAACGATCTAAATGAAGGGATTAAAGGGGAATTTATCAAATTTGCAGATGACACCGAGAGGGAATGCTAACACTTTACATGATAGCAGGATCAAATCTAAGTTGGTCTATCTGAATCTATCTTCCATACTTTGGATGATACATTCAGACAGAATATACTGAAGGATCTTGACAGATGATCCTAGACATTGGGCCCTATCCAACAAGATGCAATTCAATGGTGAGAAAAGATCCTGCATTTAAGCAGTAAAAATCCAATGCATAGGTATAGACTAGTTGGTATCTGGCTCAACAGTAGTACTTATGAGAGGAATCTAGATGTCCTAGTGGACAATTACTTAGGTATGAGCCAGCAGTGTGCTGCATGCCAAAAAAGCCAATACAGTCCTAGGCTGTATCAACAGAGGGATAGCATCAAGGTCATGAGGAGTTTGAAGTTTAGCTTGTTGCTGGGATTACCTGTTAACTGTTTTCTGGGTTTGATGGTAGGTCAAATTCATTGATTGATAATAGATTTTCATGTTTGTAATATTTTTAATGCCATAGAGATATAAATCGTGGGCCTGTTTTGCAAGATGAGGGGAGCTATTGCTGTTGAAATACATTTATCAGTATTAAGCTGGTTGGGACAACCTATGTGCATCTTTGTTATTTTGTTTTTATGTGTATTTTTCTGGTTTTATATTGTTTTGTTTTGTTTTTTTCTTCCTTTTTTTTTACAGAATAAGAAGAATTGGAAGAGACCTTGAAGGTCTTCCTAGTCCAACTCCTTGCTCAAAGAAGAGGTCTTATACCATTTCAGAGGAGGCTGTCCAATCTCTTCTTAAAAGCCTCCAGTGATGGAGCACCCACAGTTTTTGGAGGCAAGCCATTCCACTGGTTAATTGTTCTTCTCCTTAGTTCTAGGTTGGTTCTCTCCTTGATTAGTTTTTCTTTCTTTTCCTTTTTTTTGGATTTTGTTTTTTAACTTTGGAAATAAAATAAAAATGTTATTAAAGGAAGACTGGGCCCAAAGTTGTCATTCTCTGCTGTTTTTCTCCCCTCAGCTTCTCCTACCACCCAGTACAAGAGAACTGGGGGCAGAAGACAGATTCCATTCTTTCCCCTACTGCTGTTGCCAGGAGTGGCAGACAAAATGAGGGTTTGTAGAAAAGTAGGTGGGAAAACAACTTTCACCAGGATACGCTGTGCCAGAGAAGTGCCTTTGCTACCTGCAACCCTAATCCTCACCCAGGCCAGGAGTTCAACAACAGAAATTCTTTCCTCATCTTAAACTGACCCTCTACCATGGCTTTGGCACTGAAGGTGAAAATGTGGAATGGGGGAATATGTCCACATATGTGATCAGTGGTGCAACTGTACTTCTGAATATATAATTAAACCGTCCCCTGCTTGGTGATTTAGTTGCAAACATTTCGTCTCCATTTGAGAAAACATCTTGAGTGTCCTTTGGATTGTGCTTGTCTGGGGGAGCATAACCTACAAATGGTACTTAAAACCAAGGACTATGACTCAGCAACTATAGCCAGCCAGTCATACAACCCAAAATCAGACCAGGACTCAGGAAGGTATTTAAAGGCCAGTGCTCCCCAAAATAAGCACAATCCAAAGTGTACTGAAGATGTCTCCTCGAACGGAGACAAAATGTTTGCAACCAAATCACCAAGCTCGGAGCTCAAACCAACATAACTACCAATCTGAGCTACTAATATTCAAAGACATTTCATACATACATTATATCCACCAACCCACCCATTGGCACAAGTGTGCTGAACCCCTTGGGGTGTTTTGAATGTGTCCAATGGTATACAGTTTTAAGAAGTGTCAGGAACATACCACACCAGCAGTATACTTGCTGAAGTGCATGTAAGCAATCCATTGTATCAATGTGTCTTGGGTGGTCTACCTATTGACTACTGGGCATAGGCATAAAAAGTCATCTGCTGTAAGGACTGCAGCAATTAAAGTTTGAAGGGAGGCTCAGCTGTACCACAGGGGGACACACCTTCAAATCACTTGGCTGTGATGGAGTGAACCTTCCATGGGAAAAAGAGAGTCCTCTGCTCCTGCCCTACATGCAGAGCAGGAATTAAGGAAGGAAGAAGCAGAGGTGAATGGGCTCTCTCATGCCAGCAGAATATTTGCTTTCTGTTTCTCTTTTCTCTGGCAAGAAGAAAGTTCTTTCAGTGGCAGAAAAACTGGCATTCAAAACTTCTGTAAAAGATAGCTAAGACTGCCGCTGCAAGGAATTATGGGCAGAGCTTGGCTCCCTTTGTAGTAGGTGATATTTATGTTTTTCTTCACAAAAACTCACTGTAGTGAGTTACCTTCACACTGGAACAAGAACAGAGCAGAACCAAATAACAGAGTTGGAGGGGACCTTAGAGATCTTCTAGTCCAACCTCCCATTCAAGCAGGAGACCCTATACTATTCCAGACAAATGACTGTCCAGTCTCTTCATAAAAGCCTCCAGTGATGGAGCACCCACAACTTCTGAGGGCAAGCCATTCCATTGGTCAATTGTTCTCACTATAAAAAGTTTTTCCTTAGTTTTAGGTTGCTTCTCTCCTTGATTAGTTTCCATCGTTTCTTGTCTTACCTTTTGGTGCTTTGGAAAACAGGTTGACTTCCTCATTTTTGTGGCAGCCCCTCAAATATTGGAATACTGCTAGAAGTGTTTCAATGCATTTTTAATGTGCATATGCATTAATGCATTTTAATGCACGAAACACTGCAAGAAGAATGTCCTATCTTCAGTCTTGTCTGAAATATAAGCAAAGGGCCAGGGTGCCAGTCCTGGTTCCTGATTCCATGTTGAAGCTTTGCCTAAGTATCAGAATTTTTGTCTTAAACTAAGAAGATCATAGATCAGGCTAAACTGGCTACTATGGTCCAATCTCTACCAACTTTTCCAGGATAAGCTGGAATAGAATGAACCAGCTTTAATGTATTAGATAGAACAGCTTTTTGTTCTTACTGGCAAGCCTCAAACATCGCCTCTCCTGTGTGGATTTATAAGAAAGAAAAGGTAAAGAAGACAAATGAGCTGTTAAATCTGCATTAAGGAAGAAAGGAATTTTTCTTTGTTTACACAATAAAGGCTAACTCTTTAAACTGTCTATGGAGATTGTCACATCTCAGTTGGAGAAACAAAACAACCACTTTATAAAAGCATGGCAAAACATAGAGCAAACCCATCATGACAAGATTTAGCGATCCATCTGCATTTGAACGACAAAGGTCATTTTTTCAAAGACAGCAAAGTCCACATTCTGGACAGAGAGGACTGCTGGTTTGAAAGCGGGTTCAAAGATGCCATCTACATTAAGATTGAACATCCCTCTCTCAACAGAGGAGGAGAGATATAACACCACCTATCTCCTATTTATAACACAGTCCTTTCAGCAGTTCCAAGGAGGTTCCACACCCATTTGCAGTATTCAGGTGACCCTGTGGACACAGAAAAATCTCTAAGTGGCCTCAACTACTCTCAGAAAGAGTGCTAACAATCAGATGACTGCAAGGAATATAAATCCTTCCATCTTCCACCATTCAGTCAGAACTGAAGAAGCTTCTTGGATGAGAAGTGAAATGTCTTCAAAGAAAAACAAAGTCCAATTGCCTTTTGAAAAAAGTGCCTTTGGAACTCTGTTTCTGACCAAATTGGATTAGAGAGACATTATGGCCTGTGGTATCAAAAAGTCACCCGGAGGAGTTGAAAGGCTGCCTATCTGAAGCTCTGGCATGAACAGAACACAAATTTGAAAAGAGAAACAAGAAAGAAATACTGCTAACTTACTGCTAGGCTTCACGTAGATCCACTGGGCCTGGGAACCTGGGCTCTAAAAACATAAAGGAAAAAATATGTACAAACTCAAGGTGAAAATATAGGTCACTCCATATAAATATAGGTTATACTCCATATAAATTAAAACAACATGGTAAGAATCATATGAAATCTTAATTACAATCACTGGATGCAGTTATTTTTTGCAAATCATATACGAACATAAGAATAGCTCTGCTGGATTAGGCCAAAGCTCATCTTAATCCAGCACTTTCTCAGTAGCCAACATATGCCTTTGGGATACTCACAAGCAGAAGTGGAGACATTCCCCTTTCTCACCATTGTTTACTGAAGCTGGTACAGTATTTGGAAGCATGTTTTCTCCAATTTAGGGATAATATAACTCTTCAAAAGAAATACTGTAGTATTCAATGGACCTATCCTTCATGATTTACTCAGTTGGTTTTTAAAGCTATCCAAACTAAACCACAATCCAGATGGTCTTACTAACCTTATTATACTTATTAATATGTACTAATACTTATTATAAATGTTTTGAAGATGAACTTCTTCAGCCACTAAAGGATATAATGAATGATATATTACAGGGGGGAAAGATACCTCAAATGTGGAAAGAAGCCAATAGTGTGTTGCTACCAAAGGAAGGTCAAGATGCTATAAAGATAAAGAATTATAGACCAATCTCATTAAACAAGGATTATAAACTCTTTGCTGCAGTTTTGGCAGAAAGATTAAAGAAGATTTTACAGGCAGATATTCATGAAGCCCAATCTGGCTTTCTGCCAAAAAGACAGTTAAGGGATAATTTGAGGACTGTTTTGCATATTATTGAATATTTACAATATAATGAGAAGCAGGCAGCTCTAATATTCTTAGATGCAGAGAAGGCCTTTGACAATCTAAATTGGGCTTTTATGCTTAAAGTGCTGGAAGAAATTGACTTTGGAGAGAATTTTATTCAAGGGGTCAAAACTGTTTTTATGTCACAGCAAGCAAAAATTGTTATTAATGGTGATTTAACTAATTAATATAAAATTCAGAAGGATACGAGACAAGGATGTCCCTTGTCTCCTTTGTTGTTTATTTTGATGTTGGAAGTTTTGAACAGAGATATCAGGCAAGATGAGAAAATAACAGGTATAAGTGTCAAGAAGGAAGTTTATAAACTTAGAGCATTTGCTGATGATTTGGTTATATTCTTGCAAGACTCCAAAAAGAATGTAGAATATTTGATGAAGAAATTAAATGAGTGTGGGGTTTTAGGGGTTTTTAAAATAAACAATCAGAAAACAACAATGCTGATTAAGAATATGACCTTGCAGGATTGTGATATATTAAGTAAAAAGTCTGTTTTCAGTGTTGAGAAAAAGGTGAAATATTTGGGAGTTATATTGACAAACACAAACACAAAACTGTTTTAAAATAATTATGTGCCTCTCTGGAATAATATTAAAAAGGACTTATTAAGATGGGATAAACTGCATTTATCACTCTTCGGTAGCATTTCTGTAATTAAGGTGAATGTCTTACCAAAGATGCTTTTTTTGTTTCAGACATTACCAATACTTGTAAGTGATACCCCGTTAAACAATGGTAGAAGGATATTTAGAAGTTTATATGGCAAGGGAAAAAAACCAAGAATTAGATATAAACTACTGCAAGAAGTTAAGGAAAGACGGGTTTGGGTTTACCAGATTTGAAACTGTATTTAATGCTTGTTGTTCGGTCTGGCTAAAAGAGAGGGTAAACCTCCAGAATAAGAGGCTCCTTCCTTCCTTCCTTCCTGTCAGTGTATAAAGAATTTATGAACTGGAATAGCCATGGCAATGAGCCAGCCAATGGGAACTGTTTTTTTTGATTGAGACATGTGAGCCGGCTTTAGTCTGGGTGTGGCTTAGCTATTCTAAGTTCATTCTTCTCTCTACCAGGTTGCAAGAGCTGCACTGCATGGGTATTGTTTGCATGTATCATGTTTTTGTATTTTGTAGATAAAGAATTTTTTTTTATATTATGAATCCTACTCAGTTCTTTGAATATGTGCTGGGTGATTCTCAAATAAACCCTTCCTTCCTTCCTTCCTTCCTTCCTTCCTTCCTTTCCTTTTCCCTTTTCTTCTTTTTCCTTCCCTCTTCATTCTCCTTTCTTCTTCCTTCTCCTCTTTCCTTCTTTTTCTTTCCTTGCTCTCTTCCCATCTTTCCTTTTTCTTTGCTTTT
Source organism: Oxyrhabdium leporinum (assembly GCA_032468155.1). Taxonomy (NCBI): domain Eukaryota; kingdom Metazoa; phylum Chordata; class Lepidosauria; order Squamata; family Cyclocoridae; genus Oxyrhabdium; species Oxyrhabdium leporinum. The sequence goes on from JANHFL010000781.1 coordinate 39,531, forward strand.
CCTCTTTCCCTTTCTCCTTTCCTGTCCCTTCTTGGATGCTCAAATGCAAAAGGGGAAACATTTCTCGACACCTCCTTGCCTTGTGATCAAATACCAGTACTTTTGCTAGTAGTTTGTTTTGTTAGCCCTCTACCAGCGAAAATGGAGCTTGGGAGGTGTGTGTGTGGCCCCTGGGCTCCATTTTTGGCCACAACAGCCTTCTGCAGCCCTCTGCCAGTGAAAACAGAGCTTGGGGACCGCACAAAGTTGGGCTCTGTTTTTGCTGGCAGAGGGCTGCAGGTGGGCATCATGCCCAAAAATCAGAGCTGCCCAAGCTACATTTTCACTGGCAGAGGCACCACAGGCCGGTCCTTTGCTTTTTCCAGGGCAGCCCTGCAGACCATATCCAAATACCTTATGGGCTGAATCTGGCCCGCAGGCCTTGAGTTTGACACCCCTGTTATAGAAGACTGAAAGCCTTCCCTTAGATAAAAATCTTATCTTGATAAAATCAGTTAAGTATAGGATCACAAGATGAAACTATCATTCAACAATCATAGCAGCAGCCATTCTTCAAGTGACTACTGCTGCCTGCTGAAGATCCACAGACTGCAAAGATCAAAGAGCTTTGTCAAGCAACTGGGGAACATAATCCCTTTCAAACCCATCAGACTGAATCCTAATCAGATTTTTTTTTACTAACTGGCAGTATCGGTTCGGTTTTCTCCTTCTTATCCAGCACATTATGTAACTCAGACAAGATTCTAAAATATTGGCAGCTTTTTTATCAACAATAATAGAAATTTGTATCGTCATCATCTTAAAAGCTCTATTAGTGCTCTAGATTTGTGTGCACATAAATCCATAGAGGACTGGGCAGACTTATTTCAGATAGCTAGCTTAAGGCAGAGCAAGAACACCGATTAAAATCTAATATGGTCAGAAATTCAGTGGTCCTGTAGAAATCCAGTTTGATCATGGGGCACAATACTCAGAAGAACAAGCTGCAATCCTGTATGAACCAAAGTGACTGTTACAGACTCCTCATGTATTAATGAAATAGATCGACTAGAATGTTGAGTAGGATACTTCCATTTGGTTGGTTGTTAAAACAACAAGGCAGAGCTTTATTTAAAAAAGTTTCACCATATACTCCTATAAAATAAGAGATAAATTACCAGTGTCCTTGTTTGTAGTGAACCACCAGAAATCTGTCAGGGGCAGGAGTCTTCCATGATTTCAGATATAAAAATATAGTGAACATTTCATGAAGCAAATAAGGTCAGTCAGCTGATCTTGTGATAAATTTCTATTTTCATGAGGACCCGGATTGTGGGGGCAATATTCTGAGGTATATTGGGTTAATATACTGATGTAAGAGTATTGCTTATAAG
>JANHFL010000781.1:46234-58235 GCA_032468155.1 Oxyrhabdium leporinum
TTTTTTCGTTGTGGCATCTCACCTTTTTATTTGTTTCTTGGAATATGTTCTTACACTAATGTTTCCATATGCTCATAATTTACAACTGAATGAAAAAATATTTTTGTTGCTGAAGTACTATTGAATAAACAGTGAAAATGCCAATCTTGACTGAGCCGAATTACATCTGTTTCAATTTGACTTTGGGCCAGATATTTAAAACAAACATCTAACTGCTTATGCATATATGGATTATGGAAAACAAATTTCAGAGGATATTAAACATTTGGGTGGACAAAGATAATGATTAGGGAGTTGTAAGATATTTTTCATTAATATTGTTCTCTTCCAAATCTTGCCCTTCAAATAGGCTTGAAACCCTTGTTGTCAGAGTTCCAAGTAAACCCTCCAGACAATTCAAAACTCCGAGACAAAGTCCGTCAAAGTAAGAATTTATTAAAGAAGTCATGTTGGCACATCTGGGGAAAAACCAAATCTGAATTCCTGTGTTTTCTCACCTCCACACTAAAACTCACACCCTGCCCATTTAGTGACTCCCAGGTCACATTAGCCAATCAACCACCTATCTCAGCTGCTGCCAAATTCCAGTCATTCCCCTCCAGATGCCAGCAGCTTGTCCTTGATCTCTGGTTAAAGAATATTGTTGTGGCTATATTCCCTTCGCTATTGTCCCGTTCCCACAGCCTGCCCATCCCCCGCTATGACAGCCCAGAATCTGAATCAAGATGGATCTGAGGCTGACAGGCTGCCTCCCCTCAAGCAATGAGAATGTCCTGAAATGAGACAAGTGATAGGAGGTTAGGAATTGGAACTAACTAACCACCTCTCCCCTTTGGCTTATCAGGAAATTTCTCGTGAAACTGTTTCACCAATCTATCTGCCTTTACATCCCAACTCTTTACCCAGGTGGCATCAGACAAAGGGTACCCCTTCCAATGGACTAGGTATTGTAATCAACCCCTATGTAATCTAGAGTCCAATATTTTCTTTACTTCATGATGTGTCTCACCCTGTACTTCTATTGACTTGGGGGCAGGTTGATCTCTTGGTCTTAATTGTGAGCTAGCAGCCAGTTTCAGTAAACTACTATGAAATACTGGATGCACTTTCCCTAACAAGCGAGGGAGACTTAGTTGCACAGTTGTCGGATTTATCACTTTCACTATGGGAAATAGTCCTAAAAATTTTTGACCCAGTTTCTTTAAAGGTAACTTTAAGACATTTAATAAACAAGTAGACCCAATCTCCCACTTTAAATTGGGCATGGGGTGATTGGTGCTTGTCCGCCTGACGTTTGTATTTCTCAATGGCTTGGGTGAGGGCACGCTTGGTATTTTCCCACCCCTGTTTTAACAAGTCCATCCACTCAGGGACACTGACGTTGGAGGCTCTCTAGGTAACTCAGGCATAGGCACAAAGTCCATCCCACTGGTGACTTGGAAAGGAGTTAGCCCGGTGCTACTGTGGACTGCGTTGTTGTAGGCTACTTCCGTGAAAGGTAGCAAATCAGTCCAATTATCCTGTTGGTAGCCTACGTAATATCTTAAGTACTGTTCCACCATGGCGTTCGTCCATTTTGAGGCTCCATTCGTGCTCGGATGAAAAGCAGAGCTCAATCCCTGGGAGGACCCAAAGTAGGAACTTCCAGATCTGTGCGGTAAACTGGACTCCTCGATTGGAAATGATCCGTCGGGGCACTCTATGCAGCCTATAAATCTGGTTGATGAACATTTTCGCTAGTTTCTTAGCTGATAGTAATCCAGAGCAAGCGACGAATGTGTTTGTTTAGAGAATAAGTCAGTCGATGTCCACATGATGGTATTTCCACTGCTCTCTGGGAGTTGGACTATGAAATCCATGGCTATCTCTTCCCATGGTCTGCTGGGGTCAGCTACCAGTTGGAGCAGACCAGGTGGCTTCCCTGATCACGTTTTCATGGCAGCACACGTGGAACAGCTTTTTACAAACCATGTTTCTTCAAAAATACAGCCGGATCTTATTTTCTTTTGACACCCCCCCCCAAAAAACAAACAATTAGGCCTTTTCTTTTGAGGGGTGTCTTAATCCCCCCCCCCTGCGTGCCTTGCCTAGCCACCGGGCCACTTCTTTTGCAGCCAAAAAGAGCGACCCACTCGCCCAACACACCTTGCCTGGCCACTGGGCGGTTTTTGTGGCCAAAAAGACTGATGTGACCCATGCACCATGCCTGGCCACCAGACTGCTTCTTTTGCAGCTGAAAAGAGCGAGCAACGCAACACACAGGCCTCTCCTAAACACCAGTCCGCTTGTTTCGCGGCCAAAAAGAGCGAGCGACGCGACCCATGTGTGTCGCGCACCCTTGCCTATTTGTAACAGTCACTCCAGCTACCGGTAGCCGTCCACCCAAAAAAGGCTACTGTCATCCACTCCAGCAACCTGGCCACTAGGCCGCTTCTTTTGCGGACGAAGAGTGTGTGGGCGAGCGATGCACTCAATGTTGTTAATGGATTAATAGTCTTAAGGTCTTAATGATAAACAACCCTTTTGTAACTTACCAACTGCATGCCAAATCCCAGCCACCCCCCCAGGGGATCCACAAAGCAAAATCCCAGCTACCACCCCAGGGAAACCACAAAGCAAAATCCCAGCTACCACCCCAGGGAAACCACAAAGCAAAATCCGAGCCACCACCCCAGGGGAACTACAAAGCAAAGTCCCAGCCACCACCCCAAGGAAAGCACAATGCTCATGTATGGTACAACAATTAATTTATTAAAAAGTGACAATTTATTCAAATACAGGCACAATTTATTCAAATACAGTTATGTCATCTTCTTTTGGAACATCGTCATAACTCTCCAAATCCTGAATTCCGGCCGGAATCTCTTGTGACTCCATTGCCTGTAAAAGGATTGGTCCCAATCGCTGGCATCTAGCAATAGAGGTCTCCTTAAATGAGTAACTTTGTCCATGTATCCTGCTTGTAGTGCATTGGCAACACAGGTGTCAATGATGTTATCCCATGCATTCTTCACTCAACTCACAACCTCTGGCAGGCCAGGCTTCATGAAGTTTCCATGTTGGTTTATCTCCATGCAATTCTCAATGTAGTCATTGATTTGTATGTGCAGATGGTTCTTCAATGGTTTGCTTACTGCAATGTCTAGCATTTGGAGATGTGCCATCATTCCTGCAGGAATCATTATTTGGTCCACTCTTCTCTGTGCAAGGAACCTCTTCTTATATTTGGCACAGTGAGTGTTGGCTGCATCCCAGACCAGCATACCTCTTTGGGCACCTTGCACAACAAGTGGCAGCATTAACTCGGCCCACTTCCTTATAACACTTTATGTGCACCAAGCCTTTTTGGTTTCAAGGACATAAATCCCTGAAACACGTTCAATCTTTCCTTTCTTGCCCTTGGTGATGACAAGAGGTGGGACTTTGCTTTCATCCAGGCAAATGGCCAAAATGCAGGTAACACGTGCATTTTCATATCCAGTGGAGGGAATGTAAATTGACATGGCACCCCTCTGATCAATTGTTGTTTGAGCTCCTTGGCCCATAAACACTGTAGTTTCGTCCATGGCAATCAGATTGGAGAGCTGGTACTTGAAAAAGTCAATGCCATCAACGAAGGACTTGAATGCAACTGCGTGTGACAAGTTCAGCATCTTCCAGCTTGAACAGCGAGGTGGATTTCCTCAGAGACAGCTCATATCACTGAAGGAAGCCATTCAGCCAGCGATGAGAGGCTTTGAATTCTCCCTGGGTAATTTCCAACTGTGGTGCCATTGCAAGGGCAAATGCTTGAATATCAGCCCTGCGTACAACCAAAGCCTTTGCTCTCCTGTCAGCGATCCATTCAGAGATGCTGTCTTCAAGTTCAGGATATAATGGGTGCTGACCTGATCCACACCTGCACTTCTTGGCATGTCCCTCGTACACCTGTTGATTGAAGTTATCATACTCTGCTCTCCATTTTCGGGCCATACGGAGATCCAACTTCTTCTCTTTGCAGAAGCCATCAGATTCTTGCCCTGGGAATCCTCCATGATTCCTTTCTTGAATTCCACAGAGTAGCTCTTTTAAACTCATCTTCTCTGGAGGCCAAAATAAAAGTCACCTTAGATCATTAAGTCCATTAATCCATTAACCCAAATCCATTAAGCCACTTGGGGTGGTGGCTGGGATTTTGCTTTGTGGTTTCCCTGGGGTGGTGGCTGGGATTTTAACTTTCTGGTTCCCCTGGGGGAGGGGGGATTTTGCTTTGTGGTTCCCCTGGGGTGGTGGCTGGGATTTGGCATGCAGCTGGTAAATTACAAAAGGATTGTTTATCATTAAGATCTTAAGACCATTAAGTCCATGAGTCCATTAACCCAATCCATTAAGCCACCTGGGGTGGTGGCTGTGATTAAGTTACGAAAGGGTTGTTTACAATCAATCTGGATTGTAATCAATTTGGATTTCCCCATTGACTTGCCTGTCAGGAGGTACCAAAGGGGGATCACTTGACCCAAGGGTACCATATAACCATCTGCAATAGGGACCTTCTTTGGAAAAGGTCTTTCTTGCTGCGCTGGGCCATATGGGTTGGGACAAACAAACACTCAAAAAAAGTTACATGCTTCAGGCAGTGTGGGGTGCTTCACTCGCCCACACACTCTTTGTATGCAAAAGAAAAGGCCCGGTGGCCAAGCTTGCCGCAGTGGACAACAGCAGGCTTTTTCAGGTGGACGGCTACCGGTAGCTGGAGTGACCATTAAAGGTAGGCAAGGGTGCGCAAGGCACGTTGGGCAAGCGGGTCGCTTTTTTCGGCTGTGAAAGAAGTGGCCCAGTGGCTAGGTGAGGCGCATGGGTTGCGTTGCTCGCTCTTTTCGGCCGCGAAAGAAGCAGCCCGGTGGCTAGGTGAGGCACGTGGGTCGTGTCTCTTGCTCTTTTCAGGGGGCCCTCTGTCCTTCCCCCCCCTCGCCTCCTCGTGTTGTCCGCACTGCAAGTGACATGAGAAAATGGCAGGGACTGGCCACGCATGCACTTAAATAGGGCCAAACTTTTGGGGCACGGCTAAATTTTAACACGTGCACAAAACAGTGCTGGGCCTTCTTTTTGGGGTGGGTCATGTTTTAGGAGAAACACAGTAGTCCTCCACATCTGCCTTCATTTTTCACCACCAAAGCTGCCTCCTCGCCAAGTGAAGGGTCTTTAGAAATGCAAAGTGACCAGCCAACCGGGAGTTGTGACTGCGCTGCAATACTTTCAATCTCAGGCTGGCAGGGATGTACAGCTTAGTTCCTTTCATGTAGTGTTAGGATGTTGGGGTTGTCTTTTAGCCATGGGTCAGCGGGAAGTGCAGTCGTCATTTCTGCAGTGATCAGGTCTCCTATGCAATCATCCCGACTCCTGGTTGGGCTTCAGGTGGTGACTTGAGCTGAGAGTGAGGTACGACTGCATGTACTACTTCCTCCCATCGGCTGTTAAACTGAGGTTTTCTTGGCAGAGCATCAGCCAATTTGTTCTTCTCTCCTGGGATGTGCTTCAGCTCAAAGTTGAAGCATTTAAAGTATTGCGCCCAGCTTAGGGGACAGCTTTCTCGGGGTCTTCAGTGCCTCTAGGTTTTCGTGGTCAGTCCAGACTTCGAAAGGCACTTTGCTGCCCTCTAAGAAATGCCTCTAAGACAGGAGGGCCCATCTGACCACAAAGGCCTCTTTCTCCCATATGGCCCATCGCCTCTTGGTGTCGATGAGCTTTTTAGACACATAAGCGCAGGGTTGCAGTTGGTCCAGGGAGTTTTCCTGTAGAAGCACTGTGGCAACGGCGACATTGCTGGCATCAGCTTGCACTACAAACGGCCGTTCGGGGTCAGGGTGTTGCAGGATTGGTTCTTTGGAAAACAGTCCCTTTAACTCTTCAAAAGCTCGTTGACATTCAAGTGTCCAGTTCAGAGGTTGGTTGGTTTTGGGCTTGGGGTTGGTCCCCCTTGTTTTTAATAGTTCTGTAGGTGGCAGGGCTATCTCAGCGAACACAGGAATGAACTACCAGTAAAAGTTTGCAAACCCCAGGAAGCTTTGAAATTGCTTCCGGGTGCGAGGAGGTTGCCAATCTAGTACAGCTTTAACTTTGGCCGCGTCCATTTCAATTTCCTCGTTTGACACTCGGTAGCCCAGGTAATCTAGGGAGCTCTTGTAGAACTCACACTTTGACAGCTTGGCATAAAGCTTAGCATCTAGGAGTTTTTTCAATACTTGTCGCACTAGTTTGACATGTTCCTCCATTGTCTCTCACTGAAGATGAGAATATTATCCAAAGAAATTAAAACTCCCTTTTATAGGTGCTCATGCAGCACTTCATTAATGAGTTGCATAAACACCACGGGGGCTCCCTGCAACCCAAAAAGCGTGACTTTAAATTGGAAACTGCCTAATGGGCAATTGAATACTGTTTTCCATTCGTCGCCCTCTTTTATCCATACGCGATAGTAGGATTCTCAAAGGTCTAGCTTTTCCCCTCGCCGGATGGTTGAGTATGTCCTTCATGAGGTGTAGGGAGTAGGTGTTCTGTACGCAAACAGCATTTATCGCATGAAAATCAATGCAGAGCCTCCCCCCCTCCCCCAATCTTCTCTTTAAACAATACGGGGGCTGCAACTCTAGATTTCGTGGGGTGGATGAATCCTCTTGCTAAATTGGCATCAATGTACTTCCTCAAATCATCCATTTCTTTAGGGGTCATTGAGTACACTTTTGGCCTTGGTAGTTTTGCTCCTGGGATGGATTCTATTGAGCAATCAGTGGGTCGGGGAGGGGAAGTACATTGCACTCGTTTTCGCTAAAGACTTCTGCTAAGTCCTGGTACTCTTTGGGTACACACGAGCAACCGGGCGGCACCTCCGTTGTGGAGGCCAGTCCCTCCTTCTTGCTGTGATCACAGGGTCCCAAAGATGGCCAGTTCTCAGATTGCGGGAGGGGTGGCAAAGGGCCGATGCCTATCCTTATCTTACGATAGCCATCTTCCCATGTAACGGTGGGGGCCCATTTGTCTAACCAAGCCAAGCCAAGCCGAGGATGAGTGCTTCGGTCATTTTTGGGGTGACCACTAATTGTATCATTTCCCAGTGCCACCCCATTTCCAGCCTTACAGGTTCGGTGACCAAAGTCACTGGCAAACCATCTACTTTTTCAAAGCGGATAGGCCATTTCAGAGTTATCATTTTTATTTCTAAATTTCTCATAGTCTGGGAGCTGATTAAGAACCGAATGCAGGTGTCTATTATGGCCTCTAGCTCTCAATGGGCCCCTGTCCAGAGTACCACTATATGAGACTTTATGGTGAAAGGGCGGATGGCTTCACTTACCATCGGGTCCTCATCGCCATTCCCGCTGGAGTCGATCATCTCTGGAGCTGGAGTTCCCCCTTCATCAGATTGCAAGGGGGGGGACCTCCATGGCTTGCCGAGTGAACCTCCCCTTGTCTGGTGGCTTTCGGGGAGTTTCTTTGACTTGGCTGCCATTGGCGTTCGCTCCCAGGGAATAGGGGCCAGCGCAAGGCATTCCGAGGCTCAGTGGCCTTGCTAGCCACATCTGAAGCACTTGACCCTGGGGCTTGCTGCTGGTCTTGCCTCTACTGGCAGCTTGCTGGCTGGCCTGCGTCCCAACGGTCCCCTAAGGGGTTTCCCTGGCGCCGATCTACGGTGGGGGTGAATTTCTAAGTCCATGCTCACCACCATCCAGTAACAATTATGGATCCGGTTGGGCACCCTTCTGTAGGTGCACGCTTGCCAAGGTCCTGATCCAGGGCTTCTTTAAAGTAGTGGACGAAGAGTCGCTCAGGCCAGCCTCATAATTTTCCGGCCACTCTTCTAAAGTCCCATACAAACTCTTTGGGGGACCGACTGTGCTGCTTCAGTCCCTTGATTTCTGCCTCAGCTTCCTCTCGTTTAGCCGTGTCATCAAATCAGGCCCTTGGGGACTGTACAAACTTGTCCACATCTTCCAACTCAGGGACTCCATCGTGGTGTTGAGCAATCCATTCTGCTGCTTCCCCTTCTCTCATATTATCTGCAATGACCGAGATCATGTCCTGGTCTGACTGGTATTGAGGCCCATATCGATCAATGTGAGCCCAAATTCGGTTTAGGAACTAGGCCAGTTTTCCCGGACTGCTGTCAAAGGTAGCTATGAACTGCGATGGGGCAGCTGCTGGTGGGGTAGCTGAAGCCGACGGGGTCAGTGGTGGGACGGGAGCCGGCATCCACTGGTACTGGATCCATCCCTGGCCTGAGTAAAAGGCCCACCCGGGCAGAATTTGGTCAGTGGTCGATAGTCCGGGAGGCGCTGGTGGGAGGTGATTGGCAGGCCTAGGTAAACCTCTCATTCCTCCCCTGGTGCCTGGGCTCAAGTAGCCCAAGAGTCTGGGGTGGCACCCTGCCCAACACCCTGCTGGGCTGCTGCTCCAGCGGATGGCGTCCGAAGCGGGAGGCTGAGCTTTGGTCTGGCCAGTGCCGAGTGAAATGAAGCTGAAGCCCCACTTTGGACTGCTGTGCTCCCTGACCCTGGAAAGTTGAATGTAGGCTGGGCTAGAATCCAACCAGGCTGGATCGGGTGTGGGGACATTTGAACTGTGGGTCCCACACTCAGCTGATCGAATTTCTCAGGTAGCCCAACAAGCAACTGAAGAACTTGAAGATCTTTGTCCCAGTTCCATTTTTGCACCATAACAGCACCAATAGTTTCTCAATTTGTAATTGTTATAGCTCATTCTGTGCAGAGGAGTATGATTTAATGGTAATTTCAGTTGGATTTCTATTAAAAATGTATTTTACTTTTCATGACAAACTTGTAAATGCAACACCTGTTTTCAAATAATTTTAAAAATTAAGATCTATAGTCCTAGTGAAGGGGGCAAAATGAGCTCCCATTGATTTTATATTGTAATCATGTGGTTATAGCAATAGCACTTAGACTTATATACCACTTCACAGTGCTTCACAGCCCTCTCTAAGCAGTTTACAGAGCCAGCATATTGCCCTAGACAATCTGGGTCCTCATTTTACCGACCTTGGAAGGATGGAAGGCTGAATCAACTTCGAGCCGGTGAAACTTGAACTGCCAAACTGCAGTCAGTCAGCAGAAGTAGCCTGCACTACTGCATTCTAACCACTGCACCACCACGTTCTTATGTAAGAGTTCAATATGCATATCCCTACTTTATGATGTTATATCAAAGATAAAGAACTGCTATTTTAGAGAAGTGAATGATATTTTGCAAGGACATTATTACTGAACGGATAGCATGCTTTCACTGGAGAGAATTTTAAGCATAAATTACATAAAGGAGCCCAAATTCTATACTTATCAGCACACATATTACAAGTTTGAAAGATAATGGGGATTTGCTACTATGTTGAGCATCAAAACCATTGAGCTATTTGATTTCATCAGGGTACAGTATATGTCAAATAAATAAAATGGGAATGGTGGAAGCTTGTTCTCTTCTATTTTTGTGAGAAAGGGATAAAGTATGTGTGTTCAGCAGCCCTGAGTAGAGAACAAAGCCTTCAGTTCCTTGCAAGCAAACTCTAGTTTAATCAATGCCTCTGGAAGAACTAGAATCCAAGACTTATAGTATTCTGATTTAGCGGCAGATATGGAAATAATCAAAATAGCATAAGTCAATCTCAGATACAGTTTAAACTAGATCAGAAAGATTGGTAGTGAAAAGGATGGTTAACTCTGAAAATCCTCAAATACATTATTGCATGAAATAAAAATTGAGCTGGGAAGAATACTCTTGTTTCTATATTCTTAGGGTGGGGTTACCAAACATGTATATATTTGAGTTATGGAGTACTCCATCAGTTCTTTTAGACACTTCTTAATTTTACTTAACAAGCCAGAAACATTTGATTTCAAGTACTGTAATCAAGAAATCCTGTTTGCAAATAATGAATGAAAGTATTACATTCTTAACATTTATTTTCTCTCCTTAGGATTCTGCTGGACCTTCTACGCATGAATGTGGCACCTTTGGCTGTCTTTCAGATGTTGCGTTCCATGTGTGCTGGACAGAGATTAATTAGTACTGAGGCTCCTCCTGATACAGCACGAGGTTAGTGGTGCCCCCGTTTGTTGAGAGGCATATATTAGGATATCTCAGCCAGTGTTTGGTCTAAGGCAAGGAACAGCAGCAGTGACATGAATGCTTTGGATCTTTGGAAGATTACCTACAGTATATAATAGTTTGATAATTTTCGATTTGACAAACATTCTGCATACACAATAGAGTTATGCTATTTTTTTTAATGTCCTCATATTCTTGACCTGAGACAACATTCTATCATTACTAAGTGTTGGACTGTTAATATCTGTTTTTCGAACAATCCACTTTGTTTAAAAATTAAAAAAAAAATTGTTGCTTTTGTTTTATTTGATTTTTCAATCTCTTCTAGTATCTACCAACAATATAAGTTGCATTCATTTATTGAAAAATCATACATCAAAAATGCTTTTTTAAATAGGTTAAATCCCAGTCTCAGTTTACTGCATTTCTAAGTTCCGGATAGTGTTCTTTTTCCAGGTAGCTTATCACTAGAAGCATGTAGAACATCCATATGTTGTATCAGATCATCGAACTATCCATCTGAGTATTATCTTTACTGATTGTTTCAACTGTGCCAGAGTTTGGACCTAATATTTTCTGAGCCAAGTCTGGGGTTGTTCCTTCTAACAGTATGTACAAAGTATACATTACTAAGCTACCATTGATCTAGCATGTTTTCAGTTAAATATAACAACAAAAGTAGTGCAATCTTATAATTTTATGTTGCTTTCACTCTAAAAATTGATCAGGCTTTCTGGAGTAAGCCTTTCTAAATTAAATAATAGTTATTTCATTAATATGCAGCCACAGACTTCCATGGCATTATAGAATGTTCTTTGTGAGTATGACTCAGGGCAACAACTGAAATGAGTATAACGAACAAATATTTATTCTTCTTGATACTTAAATCAAGTCTTTATTGCATAATCCTCTTTGTTATAAAGCATAAAAAATAACAACATAATCTTGCTACTGTTTCTCTGCAGTTCACTCTATTCTGTCCAGCAATGAAAAATACTGCCTGTTTCTTTTTAGAATGGTAGTTGCTAACTATCACGAGTGTAAGTAAAAAAAGCACATTTGAATAGTTAATTAATATCAACGTTATCTTGGTTGTTAACCTAAGTTCCTTCAGTAATTAATAAGAGCAGCAATGCAATTTGATCAAATGAGAGTAGGGTGCTGATGTGAAGTTTTAAATAGCAAAAACCTAACTTAATGGTAGAAACTGTAATAGTTCTAGGGTGAATTTTTCATGCATTAAAACTGAACAGGAGGAAATATGAAGAGCAGTAGAAGACCAATTTGATCAGTGGAGAATTAGCTTGCAAGAATGAAAGTTGATGAAAAAATAGGCTAAACTGTGTGTTGTGTTTTCTTTTAATGGCTCTTCTCAGTTACATTATGAACATTTGTGTTAGTCCTTGTGTGGAATTCTCGGTGGTCTAGGAGCTTGGCTGTTTGCTTGCAGTTGTTTCATTATTCAACAAGCACTAGTTGACTAATGAAATATTTGCAAGCAAACAACCAAGCTCAGAGTACACTGAGAATTCTACAGTTCAACCCTGAGATATAAATATTATCTTCTATTAATCTTTGTGTTACAATTTTTCTGGCATTTATCGCTATAAACTGCAACATGAAATTATCTCCCTGAGTGTCATCATTCCTAGTAAGGCTTTAAATAACACTGTTGAATTAGATTAGATTAGATTAACAGAGTTGGAAGGGAACTTGTAAGTCATCTAGTCCAACCCCCCGCCCAAGCAGGAAACCCTACACCATTTGTGACAAATGGCAGTCCAATCTCTTCTTGAAAGTCTGAAGTGATGAAGCTCCCACAACGTCCAAAGGCAAACTGTTCCACTGGCTGATTGTTCTCACCGTCAGAAAATTTCTCCTTATTTCCAGGTTAAATCTCTCCTTG
>JANHFL010000781.1:58335-80291 GCA_032468155.1 Oxyrhabdium leporinum
GAAAAAAATGACTGTCTAGACTCTTCTTAAAAACATCCAGTGATGGAGTGCCCATGATTTCTGGAGGCAAGCTGTTCCATTGGTTAATTGTCCTCATTAATTAAATGAACTTATTGTATAAAAATGGGAATTCCCATTTCTTTGATAAGTATTTTTTACAGGAAAATAGATTTAGAATAGCAATCAAGAAAAAAAAATGGATCGAATTCCCTGGTTTGGATCTGTATGCTAAATTAACCACAAAAATTATAATTCATCTTGGGTGCTATCATTAGACTACTTTGGATTTTATATATTAATATCTATATCTAAATACATGCACACATGTACCCAAAGTTCAACTGATTTTATATATACAGGTAGTTCTCAATGTACAGCTATTGGTTTAGTGATTGAAGTTACAAACAAGTGACTTATGACCGGTCTTCACACTTACAACCATTACAGCATCTCCAAGGGTCACGTGTCCAAAATTTGGCTGCTTGGCAACTCATGTATTTAAAATGGTTGCAGTGTCATGAGGTCATGTGATTGCCATTTGTGACCTTCCTAACTGGCTTCCCCCAAGCCAAGCCAATGGGGGAAGCTAGAGTCACTTTAATAACTACACGAATCACTTAATAATTGCAGTGATTTCCTTAACACCCATGGCACAAAGATGTGATTCATTTAACGACTGTCTTGCTTAGCAATGGAAACTCTGGTCCCAATGGTGATTATAAATCAAGGACTACCGCTAGTATCAAAATGCACGTATAGGCGATCAAGAACTAGATTTAAAATAAGCTTTCCCTTATTGTATTTGGCTCAACGTGGACATTACAGCCACTGCACTGATACGCAGCCTCTGTAATTGTAGCTGCAGCAAATATTAAAGAGCTGCAGGGGAGTAACCATTGACCCGGATGACAAGGCATCACTGCCCCTGCATGTAGTAGTCAGCACAATGCAGGGGTTTGTCTAGAACAGGGACGTCAAACTTGATTTCATTGAGGGCCGCATCAGGGTTATGTTTGACTTTGGAGGGCTGGGGTGGGTGTGGCCATAGTGGGCATGGCCAGCTCAACAACACTCGTGGGGGACGCGTGTGGTGGCCTGAGTGCTCTGCCAGTGAAAACAGGCTCCCAAGCTCCGTTTTCATTGGCAGAGGCACCATGGGCCGGTCCTTTGCTGTTTACAGGGTGGTCCCGTGGGCCAGATCTAAGCACCCTGAGGGCTGGATTCAGCCCACGGGCCTTGAGTTTGATACCCCTGGTCTAGAAGAACATAAAGTGCTGGGAGAAGCCAGAAATCCCTGAAAGAGTGATGCTTGATGCCAAACTGGACATATCTACTCTTTGCCTGATAATAAGAACTGTGTAAATAAAAAGAGGCTTCAATACAGAGGGGTACAACCTAAGGACCCACACTTGAAAGTTGTGACCCCAGAATCCATCTAAAATTGTGGCTCCAGAGCCCCACTTGTAGCTGCAGAGTCCATCTAAAAGTTTCCTCTGAACTGTTATTCTTAATATGATTGAATGGAAACATTAATACATCCAGGGCTTGCTGTAATATTAACTGTAATTAAGTGAATATAATGTATAAAAGGAATTGAAATTTAATTTAATCGAGAACATTTCTTTGTCTTGTGCATAGCCTCCCACTTAGGAACAAATTTTATAGAAAACCTAGTGGGTAAATCTTATGGCCTTGTCCCTGATGGGAATGTATGCACAATATTCCACGAAAAGTTATGTTTGAGAATTATACTTTATTCACAGATAACAAAGAAACTGGATTCATTCATAAGAGATGAACTCCAAACAGAACTTTCAAAGTTCTGTTTGCTGAAAATGCCCTTTTTGAAATGTATGATTAAGTGAAATGCTATTTGAAAGATGATTTGTTTTTATTTAGAACCATGTTCATTTTATTATTCATTTCCCTGAAAATTGTTCTCACGGTTGCCATTTGGTGATTCTTTGCACAGTGTTCCAGGACTCAGTTTGGCATCTGTGGCTCTAGGTGGCTAGTTAGAAGAGAGTTGTTGAACTTAGTATCTGTGGAACAAGAGCAATATTCTACATGAATATTGGAGAGCCCACCATGTTTTGGAGTGGAGTCTTTGCCCAAAACTGTTAGGCAGAAAGATATATGCACGTGCCAGCTTATGGAAAAGACATGTTTCTGTTTCCACAGCTGTGGTTACCAATGCCTATCTTGCAAGCAGATATGTGTGTAATTTTTTTCACACAATAATTAACTCCTTCTCCACATAATTGTAACGGGAGTAACTTGTGGCAGAGCTGCATACATATTTCTCTGTTAACTGAACTCTGCATTGCATAACTTGTCTCTCATCACCCCATCACTGATCCTTGAACAGAAAGCTTATGCTATTACTGTGAGTGCCAAATATAAAACAGAGATTAAAAAGACAAATGAGAATCCTTTTAATTTTTGCTGAATGTTAATCATCTTGGTGATTGTGAAAGATTTGTGAAAATATTTATTCAACGCTAGTAAAGAGGAATAAGAAAACACTAGCTGCAATGTATATCCGTTTTGTCATTCTTGCATATAATTTAATTTAAGAACTCTATTCAAGTCTGTCATGAAGTGCACACTTAGAAGTATTGGATTAATTGGTTTCACATTTTGTGTAAAGATTTTTTGGGGTGGGGGGAGAATAGTTCAACTACTACCTCAACAATGTGATGGGGAAAAAAGGAGAAAGGGCAATGGAAAAAGAAAAACTGGGAGTGCAGAAAATTACCCCTCCCCCCCCTTGTTTTCTTGTATTTTATCTTCTTTTGAAAATACAATTTGTGGAAAAATATGCTGAATTGGAAACAATGGTCAAATGTCTCTGTAACTTAAAGAGTTGTGGTGGTGCAGTGGTTAGATTGCAATATTGCAGGCTAATTCTATTGACTATCAGCAGTTCGATTTTCACCGGCTCAAGGTTGATCGGCTGAAGGTCTTCCATCCTTCCGAGGCCGGTAAAATGAGGACTCAGATTGTTGGGGGCATATGCTGACATTGTAAACTGCTCAGAGAGGGCTGTAAAGCACTATGAAATGGTATATAAGTCTAAGTACTATTGCTAACTAGTTTTCATTCCTTTTCTGCTTCTTGAGTACAGATTTTAGTTTGAAGTTTGAGGTGAAGGTTCCACTCTGAGGCCTAGTTCATGAGTTTTTCTTCTTTTAGTTTCTTGAATATCTTCCTCATATGAGGGTGGCTGCTCAATTGTAAAGCAGGATTAAGTATCTGCCTCAGACAACAGAGTTTACTGTCATGGAAGGGCATTAAAATCATTGGCATTTTTTGTACCAGACACCAAAATAATTTTACTGATCTTCTGTATTGTCCACTTTGGCTTACAGGAAGGAGTACTCTACTTGCTCATCACTTTGAATAGCAAAATTCACCTTAAAAAACTTTCCTTGCCGCTTTAGTTCCGGTGGTGGAGAAAAAAACAAACCATTCCACCCGCCCCTGTTAGTCAATATATTTTCTCCTGGTTTTTCTTCAGCGAGCTCTTTTATTTTCCAATCGACTTTAAAGGTTCAGAATAAAAATCTTCTTACCCAGTCAATTCACACCGTTTTCATCTTTCTTACTCATTCAATCGGAGCTGATCACAGCCGCGTAGCGGCCGTTATGGCCGCAGTTCCAACAAGAGGATTTAAAAGCCGTGTCGATCGCCCATGAGAGATCGCGGGAGCCGTGAGTCCTCAAACAATGTTCTTTATCCACCGTCTCTCCAAGACGGTTTAGGTCCGTAGGACCCCCCTCCTAGCTGGATTCGGGGATCTCCCATCGGAGATTCCCATCTCGCTGCGATTTCAGCCCCGCCCACTCTCCGGAACCATGGAGTTCTAATCCCATCTTAGACATAAAGCCAACTGGGTGACCGCACTGAACAAGTGCAATTCCTTTTTATTTGCTTATTTCAGTAGAGATAGATAGGTATTTCAGAAGAACAGAATCAAGAAGAAAAGTATAAAAGATAAATAAGGGAAAAAATTAAAAGCAATATAAAATAGAGTAAAAAAAAACGAAGAGCATTTATTTAGAGCTACAGACCAGAAAAATATTGAAATGCTTCATAGAAACCACCAAGAGTTTTGGGATTGTGGCAGGATTGAAATATAGTAAATAAATTCAAGCAAATATTGAATAATTAAAAATAATAGGCAGTGAACTATAAATCATGTCAGAATAAAAAATTAACAAATGTTTCTTTGTATTCTAAATTCTATCCTTATTTAACAAATCAAATTAAAGCTAGTACTGTAAAACCTCCTGCTAAGAGAAACCTCACATCTGTATGCAGAACTGTATTCTATGAATGGTTTCTAAGAATGATTAAATTCTGTATCGGACTTGATTCTCAAATTTAAGTTTATTTATGACATTGAAGTATACTTACATATTTTAGGTTGCCATCCTTCATAGAGGCATTTATATATAATTTTGCAAGGATACTTTCTGTTGTTTTCTTTTCTTCAATTGGTTATATCCAAATATATATGAGAGCAGTTTTCAAGTTATGCATGGAAGTGTTAATATAAGAATCTTTTCCACTGATCAGAACCAGTAAAATAAAATAACTGGTTGCAACTGTTGCTGCTACAAAAGATACTTCCATTCAGACATTACTGTGAATTTATCTATGAAGTAAAAGAGCTAGTTTGAAGGCATTAGTTTTAATTAAGCTGTCCTTACCTTCATTTTATAATTATTAAAATATCTTTTTGCAGGGGGGATGTTATTTTACACTACTGCATTTAATCAAAACAAAGCAGTACGATTAGTGTACAAAGTATAGAGATACTTAAATTGCGATATTACTTAGGGTCAAGCATACTTGTAATATGTGTTTTTTTTTAAAAAACCAAGTTAGCACTAAGTGTTCTGGGGCTCTGTTAGATTTGTGCTAAGATTGCAGCAATTGAGTCACGGCCTTTCCTTTCCCTGAGCTGTAGGCTAAATTCTAGCCTCATTGCATATACTGTAGAGTAGAACTCTACTGATAATGCTCTTATTGTATAATATACCATTAAAGATGACTTTGAAATACATACATTGCAAATACGTTTTACAAAAATTAATATCATGCAGTGTCTTATTTGTAGCATTCCAAAATTATTTTGAAAATTAAATAAACCTGATAGAGCAGCTAGTTAGCTAGCTTCCGTTTTTTCCTAAATACTTCAAGTTGTTTAGAACATCATATTCTTGTATATGGATCTACAGTTTTTCATTGTAGGAACTGCATATATGTAAAACAACAAACCACAAAAAACCAGTAGTACTACCTGATGTAATAGCATTTAAAATATGTAAATATATTCATTAGTTTGTTTTTGTGTCTATAGCTATGTGGTGTTTCTAATTTGTTTCTGTGTCTCTCTTTGAATTAGAGCCCCCAATTGTGTCTGCCAAGGCCAGTAAAATCCCTGCACCACTCTCATTTTCCTCTGTCCTTCGACCTTCACGAATAAGAGTCCCTAAGGCTGTGGTCTACAGTCCTGCTGCAGCTTGCTCGCCTCTCTCTCAAGGTCCCCCTGGCTCTTTCCAGTTTTCTTGCTGCCTGTTCTCTCCTTTTGCAGGTTGTTATCTACTGGGTTTTAGGGCAGTCTTGAGAAAGGAAAGTGATTCTCTTACCTTCAGATTTGAAGAGTTCTTACTTGGACTAAGAACTTTTGATTTCAGCAAAATTTGCTTCCAAATAAATTTACTAATTATTTACACATTCTGAACCCTGCAAATAATACTCATTTAATTCTAGTGATTTTTCAATGCTGGATATTATGGTGGAATTAAAAGGTTGGGGAACCCATTATATTTCTGTGAAGTGTACAGTACATTATGAATATGCATAATGTTTCAAATTTGAAACAGATTTTTAGAGTTTAAAGCAGGTTATTTTGAATTTATGAATTCAGAATTGTACCAAACTTTTGGTAAGGTTGGAACAGTCTTGGGATGCTTTTGGTAAGGCGGGAATAGCTGTTGAAAATTGCAGCTCCAAGATGCGGGTTCTTTTAGCTCAAAACATTTTAAATTTAAAATTTTGTACATCACTAGTACATGCCTCTAAATATAGCATATTTGCAGCACTGCAACCTTGAGAATTATGACTGAATTTCCTTGTGTTTTCTGAAAGGAGTTTTACAACCACCCATATCTGTAGCACCAAGTAGGAAATGGCATGCAGATTGAGTACTGATAATTTTGATCATGTTGCATCATCATTTAGGTCAAATACAGAATGTTTTTATCTATCTGGCAATGTAAATCCCTCCAGTCATTTGAAAATGTTTAAATACATACTGTATTAAACTTTTTGTTGAAGAATCTATTTCACCTAGTACATGGGTGTCAAACTCAATGTCATTGAGGGCCACATCAGGATTGGGTTTGACCTTGGAGGGCCGGTTGGGGGCGTGGGCATGGTGGGCATGGGCATGGTGGGCATGACATGGGACCCCACCTCTGCAGACATGGTTTTATAAACTTATAAAAATAGGGAGGTGTACATTTCTGTGATTGTTTTTTTAATACTTACTTGATCTACTTGATCACCTTATGAGAGCGAGACCAAATCAAGAAACTGACTCCATAGGAAGACTAGAACTACAAAATTATTGACATAGGCTACAGTAGTGGAATCCTGCAAGCTTGAAAGGTAAAATCTTTTATTTTTCCTCCCTTTTATAACCTTCTGAGTCCGAGGCCAGGTTTTGGGCCTGGAAGGCCTCCTGGAAGACTCCGGAGGCTCTGTTTTGGGCCTGGAAGGTGTCCCGGAGCACTCCAGAGGCTCCGTTTTGAGCCTGGAAGGCCTCCCAGACCATTCCAGAGGCTCCGGTTTGGGCCTGGAAGGCCTCCTGGAGGACTCTGGAGATCAAAAGCGATTGCTGGGAGGTGTGTGCCTGTGCCCCATTTTTGCTAGCAGAGGCACTGCGGGCCGGTCTTTTGCTATTTCCAGACTGGCCCGTGGGCCAGATCTAAGCACCCCACAGGCTGGATCCGGCCCATGGGCCTTGAGTTTCACACCCCTGACCTAGGTTAGGTTGCAAGATACTATATTTTTGTGGCTGACTTATTTTTCTGAGATATTTGTACTATGTCTCTTCTATCAACATGTTAAACCTTCATAAAGTTTTTTGCATTAAGATATGTTGATCCTTGGCATGAGAATTCTGACTTGTAGGCTTTGTGACACCTGAATGGGATGTTCTTGATCAATTGGGGTGCATTTTACAGCACACATTTTGAGGAATACCATATTTTAAATATAAATATATGGTGTTGACTTTTTATTCCCAAAATATTAGTTTATACTTTTCTGAGAAACATTCTCTACCCTATCTCATTCTGTCATTGTTCCACTAACTACTACAGTTAGCAAATTGTGGGAGCTTCTAAGTTTCTTCTGCATGTAGAAGACAATGCAACATTTTCGGCAAATGACGAATATCTGGGACAGAAAATATTTTTTGAGGAATCAGACCAGTATTCACTATCCCTTCCAAAACTCCATGGAGAATACTGATTTAAATACTTGCACTATGATTATTGTATCTGAGGAAAGTTTTGTTTGCATCTGAGGACAGTGAAAAATTTCCTTCAGCTTTTACTTCATTTTTGGTAAGGTTTCTGGCAATTTTGTATGTGTACAGAAGAGAATGGTGGTAAGAGACCTGAATCCAGTGAATGATTACTGTAATTTATCTGATTTAGTGGATCATATAAAAAGTGTGAGATATCTGGTAGAAGACTGAAAAGAAACATTTCTTCAAAATGTTGATTCTTGCTTGAAAAGGATCAGTCCTTGTTGTGAGATTTAGATTTGTGGGACTGGATTTTAGCAAATTTAATAGAAGAGGTTCAAATAGCATGTCCAAGATTATTAAAATTCTTGGTGAAGTTGAATATTTTCCTGTCATACATGACAGAAATGACCTCGAAAGCTCTAACTTCCATTAGAGAATATGTGAACAAAGATATTATTTCTGCCCATATCCTGACTTTCAAAGCTGGAAGCCAGAATTGGCTTGTAAAACACTGCTATTTTCTGTTATATTCTTCCATTTCCTGGTGTTAATGCTGGTAACCATCTATGGTCTTAGTTACATAGTTACATAAGACGTACATCAAGGATACTTACAAAGATGAACTGAATGATATTAATTTGGCTTAAAATTTATTAATGGAATAATTCAAATATATTTGGATGCCAACAAGCTCTTGATACTATTTAAGAATATCATTCTTGTTAGAGTGCTTTGAGTACAGATTCATTAAATATTATAAAAGCCAAGTGCTTTGAACATCTTTATGTCACTGACAGAAAGAAACACCATCTTTTTTCTTTTACCGTTAATTCTTACTTTGAAAATCAGAGTCTAAACCACGAACTATTACAACAGTGTGAACAATCCAAACCATTACTAGAATAACATTTGATCTTAACAAAATATTAGTTTTGTGACTTGTATGGAAAACATCTATTAAAGTTGAACCTACAAGGAGAAATTAGCACATTTCTCAAAAGGGAACTAAAACTTGTACTCCATAATTAAAATATACTTTAAAGTCTTTGACTAAAGGTGTTCTGATTGTAAACTTATTTAAATGGATTAAAGTTAGAGTCTTCTTTACACCAACTGGAGGATTTTGGAATTTGGGTAGCAGAATTATTTTACAAAGTAAAACAAAGTAAAACAAAGTATAATTGTACTACATGCTGCTCTTAGCAAAATAGTTTGGTTGTGGAGCAGTTGTGTTATGTTACACTGCTGAAATACATAATTCATTTTTATTTCAAGAATGAAAAGCAAATCTTGTGATTAGAGAAAAAGTCATTAGAGGTCTTCAAAGAGAGAGTGCATTATCATCTGTCAGAGATGCTTTAGTGGAGCCTGCACTGAGCAGGTGATTGGACTACAGTAATGATTTCTGTGGTCTCTTCCAACTCTGTGATTCTGCAGATTTATAAGAGAAGAATAGAATTTGGAAAAGGCTGAAAGAAGTTCTGTTCATTTTCATGTTGCTCAACAATCGCAGAGAATATTGATGATGTAAGGGTACAGAAGAATAAATTTGATTAAGCTATTAGCTATTTCTTATTTTCAGCAGTGAGTCTCAGGAAAACAGATCTGATAATCAGTGATTTGGATAATTCAGTTACTGTTAAGAGTGGTTTCGCATGTTTTTAGTGTTATGTATTGTGATCTTATAGCTTATTAAATTTGTATCCCTAGATACATTTCAAAATTGTTTAAAATATTCCAGCAATCCTAAAGTTGACAGGTTGGACATAATAAACATCTGAACTTAACCTTTCTTTTCCTCCAGGGAGAGCCAGAACCATTTCTACAGCAGCTGGGAATCAACCTGGGTCAGATCATACCAACCGAGAAGGATCTGGTCAACGAGTACCACGGCAGCCAAGTGCCAGCAGACTGCCGAAGACTGGGGGTCCTGTGAAAAATACATAGATACTTAGAAAATGGCTAAAAAATTATTCTGATTTTCCAAAATGTCAGACACTGTTCATTCAGGAAAGCCAATGACTAGAATGCTATGAAAAGTTCTAACTATTAAAAAAATATAATGAACCTGTCCGAATTAATTTCTTGTTCGGTTTAAATATCAGGTAGTACAGAATATACTGTTTCTGTGTTTCTTGTATTACTGTTTATGATTGCATGTAGCTTTGTTACTTCTTGATTTCTCTTGGAGAAAATTTCTTTTCTGAAATTAAGATAAAGAAATCTCTTAACTTGTCTCCTATGGAATCCATGAGCTTATTCACAGAACATTTAATGGCAGTACAGGTAGTCCTTGACTTACAACCACAATTAAGCCCAAAATTTCTGCTGCTAAGCAAAGCTTTTGTTAAGTGAATTTTTCCCCATTTTATGAACTTTTTTGCCACAGTTGTTAAGTGAATCACTGCAGTTGTGAAGTTAGTAACATGGTTAAGTGAATCTGGCTTCCCGATTGATTTTGCTTGTCAGAAGGTTGGAAAAGGTATGACCCCAGGAAACTGCAACCGTCATAAACACGAACCAGTTGCTAAGCATTCAAATTTTGGTCATGTGACCATTGGGATGCTGCAACAGTCATAAGTGTGAAAAAGAGTCACAAGTCCTTTTTCCAGTGCTGTTGTAACTTTCAGTGGTCACTAAATGAACTGTTGTAAGTCAAGGACTACCTGTAGTACAGAAGTGATTTGCCATTGTCTTCTTCCATAAATGAACGAATGAAAATCTATCTCCCTCTTCAGTCAAGCCTATGGCCCTGGGATTTTCTGATGGTCTTTCATGCAAATGCTAATCAGATCTGACCTTGCATAATTTTTCCAAGATCAGCCAAAGCTGGGTGGATACAGCTACTCAGCTTGGCTTTAAAACATGCATGGCATCTTTTACCCAATAGGCAGCCAACCCTAAATCCTGAATTCTATGCAAATGATTTTGGGAATAAATTCAGTAAGAATTGGGGTTATTTCAGTCTGCTACTGCATTCCTGAAACAAATTTATTAACAAATACAGAACAAAGATGCAAATGCAATTCTAAGCTCATTTAGCCTGTTAACAGGCTAAAGGACCATTTTTGAAGCACTAATTAGAGAGAAAATAACTTTGTAGTTAAAGTATTCTTCAAAAAATGTAGTGACTGCAGGTTCAGAACAAAATAAGACTATGCCGATGGCTACAGAATAAATATAAAAATTAGAGATAAAAGAAAAGTAGCGAAAGTAGAAAATAGGTGAATAGAATTAAAAACGTTAAGATGATGATTGTTATAATGAATGACATATATGTATTAGCAATAAGATAAAAGTAGAAAACACTAATATAAAGAATATAGTTGTAATTTTAATTATTAATGCAAAATATTTGTACCCAGACGATACACCGTGTAATGGAAGATTGTCTGTATTAAAATAAAAATAAAAACTTATAAAAAAACCATGGGATAGAGAATCATATGGCTTGATCAGAATTTAAGCCCAAAGCTGACTTTTTCCAGGATTTTGTTGCAGGTGCTAAAAAATAGGGAGGAAAGTTGAAATTGAGAAACAACTCAAATCCACATCAGTGGGGTTTTTTTAGATTAGAGTCATCTTCAGTCCAGTAACATAAAAATAAACTTGCATTGGAACATAACCTTGAATCTTGCCTCCTTCATTTAATGTTATGTCACCAAGGGAATTCTTACAACTAAAGCTGACCCATAAAATGATGTACTTTGTCAATGACTAATAGGATTTTTACTTGCAAGTCATAAATGAGCCAATCTCCTATTTACTGATCTTTGCAAGAAAGAATTGAGGCACCAGAAACAGTGGTAAAGGGCATCATTTTTTATTAACTTCTATCACATATTAGGAAAGTTGTCTTGACATGATGGGGCAATCAAGAATCAGATACAGAGGTCCTGGACCTAATAGCACTAAGAGGGCGTTGGGATGTGCTACTTAGGTAGTTACTTATCTTGACTGTTGTGATGAAGACTTAACCTGGAATTTCATTCACTCAGTGTATACAAGAATGCTATTATTCACGTGTGAGGAATTTTAGAGAAGGGAAGTGAAAATATTTTTGTTGTTGTTGTTATTGCTGTTCAGTTGCTAAGTTATGTCAGCTAAATTCATAAGCCCATGGATATAGCATGCCAGGCTCACTTGTCATTCCACTGCCATCCTGAGTCTGTTCAAACTCATGCCCACTGTGTTGATTGTACTATATAACCATCTCATCCTCTATTGTCCCCCCTCTCATTTTGCTTTCAATATTTTCCAAATATCAGGGTCTTTTCTCTCTTTTCATTTAGTGGCTAAAGTATTTGAGCTTCAGTGTCAGTATCTGTCTTTCCAAAGAACACTCAGGGTTGATTTCCTTTAGGATTCACTGATTTGACCTCTTTGCAGTCCAAGGGACTCTCAAGAGTCTTTTCCAACAAAAAGATTTAGCTTCCCAGAAAAGCATCAAACAGAAGCCAGTCTACTCAGAAGCAGCCTAATATTAGAAATCTGGATTCATCATTGGTAGCTGTGCCCATGTAGAGGCTGAGAATTGCTTACATTTAAGGTTCTGCTTACCTCACGTCTGGCATGGAAATAATTCTTAATGTCCTAACTTTGTATATTAGGTATTTCCTGAAAGAGTTTCTTGGAAATAGCACCTCTTGCTTGACTTAGGTAACAAACACTGGGTGATGAATTTTGGGCTGGACCACAAATTTCATAGGTAGCTTGGGAAGGTATTTCTCCTCACGTGTCTTTGGATAAGGTCCTTTAATCTCTCAGTCCTGTAAACACTTATTTACTTATGCTAATCATTGGATTTATATCTTGTTGCTTCTTTTTTTTTTTTGCAAAAATTCAAAGTGACCTTCCCCCACAACAGTCCCCCACCAGCAATTTCAAATGCAGAAAGTTAGAGTTACTAATGCAGCTATGAATCTTGCTAAAAAGCAGGAATGCAAGAGCTCAGGAAAACAAACAAGTTGACCAATGGATTCACCTTGCACCTAAGGAAGGATCATTTTCACTGCAAGTGATTTTGGAAGGTATGTATGGAGCTTCAGCTTCTTGGGAGTGGTTAGAAACAGAAACATTAAATATCCTTGAGGAAGCAGATTTTAATAAATACTATGCACTTTGCAGTTATGAATGTGACAGACTTGGGGCATTTCAGACCTAGTAGTTTATAGTATTATTAACAATTGTAGCAACATAGCATTCATTTAAATGGACTTCGGATCTCCATAGCAATGACTTCATGATGCTGATGATAAGGGTGAAAATGCTCTTGGACTGGAAAATGGAAATGAAAGTGAAAGATAATGAGAGACCATCAGATGAATTATTTTAAATCAACCATGTACCATCCTTTATATACCCCTTCAATCTGGTTGCTTTAGGAAATTTTGGAAAAGTCTTTCAGAATGGAGGATTTCTGAGAATATAGAAAGCAAAGGTGAGCAGTTGGGAACATGGACACCTGCAACCAATAGAAGAAAGTTATGCCAGAAAGGTATTGAGACTTGAAAATCTGGAAGAAACCATTTTTTGTAACCCAGCAATACCTAGCATAGCCCCAAAGTTCTGATCTTGCTCATTTTTAGTTTTACTGATAAATAAGAAAGAAATGTGGCAAGCATATTAAAATAAATATAAGCAAATGAGACAGTAAGTTCACTGGCTTGATTAGGAGCATTTATGATTTTTTTGTTTTCTGCAATGTTAGCTGATGTTATATATCTTTTTTTTTCTGGAAAGGAAATTCAGATGGAAACTAATGTCAGCAATGTGGTGCAATTCAAGGCATATTCCTGAAATTTTAGTTTGAAGCCTCTTTGTCATTTATCCGTACTGTTATTTGTGCCATTAATCATATTTGCTTCACTCAAAAGTTTTATTCATGTTGGATTTTACTGCTTCTGAAACCCAGAGTGGATTTTGAGTGTTTCGTTAAAAGTCTCCTTTATTAAATAAAAAACATGCAGAGCATTTGACTGAATGAATCTCTCAGATGATCCTTCTCATATTATCCCATTATTCTGATAAAGGTCTGAACATCAGGAATAGTAAACAGCCCTATCGGAGTTTTCTCATTCCTCTCTCCAAATGAAACCTAAGCATAAGAGAAAATTAGATCCAGATGGTAAGGTAATATTTATTTTAAATGTTTCCAAGAAAAAATATATTGAAATAATTAAGCCAGATAGAAGAGACATTCATGAAATGAAAGATTTCCTGATCAGGTAGCCAATGATTTCCCAATGTTCAGCATTAAGAAAGTTTAAGTTAAAAGCTATTAAGGATCCCTTAAGTTTTCTTTCTTTTGTGTCAGCAAATGTTACAAGCTACAGATTATATTATAGTGTATAGACTGAAACAACCACTATGCTATATAACAGTGGCTGGCTTTTCTACCATCCAACCTTCTCTTAAACAATACATAAGAGACACCATGGGGTAAAGTGACTGGATTAGTTGAAACTTCTTAAGCTTAATTCACAGCACTGCATTGCTCTCAGTCATATCCCAAAGAAAATACATTTCTGCCATCCCTTGTAGATTTTTTTTAACCACACAGACCACATTTTCTTTGCAATGAGACCAATGTGACTTAGATTTTCCAACATCTTTCTAGTGTTATCACCAACACTTTGCTTTAAAAAAAGTCAGAATCTAAGTTATAATTTCATTAAAAAATGTGCTTTGATTGCCTTCTTGACATGTTTTTACATTCTGTATTTAAGTGTATTACATGTTAACAATATTTACTATTAAATATAAACACATATTAATATTTATTTAAGTTTATATTTAATATCTATAAACTGCTTATAGCTGTTTGCTTATTGTTAGAGGGACTTGATTTCCTTAAATCGAGCCCTAGTTTAATCCCAGTCTGAATTAGTCTTCAAATCATCTCCAATGAAACTGAGAAATGGGATCCAAAGCAACTCTTATGCTTATTTTGTAAAGTAGGTCAGTATGCATATAATGAATTTGGAGCAGTATGAAATTTGTATTCAAGAACAAGTAATTTTAAAGTTTGACATAATGATAATGGTAGCTGCTATTTCTTATAATAGTAGTAGAAGCTACATTATTTATTAACTACCCAGGCTAGGTGCATTTCAAATAGTAAGGATTGCAGATAATCAGCCCCCAACAGGCATGTACATCAACATACTCACAACATCACAAACAGCATTATGAGATAATGATGGCAAAAATCAGCTTCATAGTTCAGCAGCAGGCGATTGTCTTAAATTGTAATAGAAGCAATAAATGATATATGCCAGCAATGAACAGTATATCTTTAATTGTATTTATCAATTATTAAATGGATTAAGAAATCACTGCAGGCCCATTGCTCCTATATAATTCAGGAGAGTTTTAATTTAATCAGCACATCCTAATCTTGGACTGCATAAATTCTTGCCATCCAGACAGCTGTCCTGTTTGTATCAGTATTATGTATTGAATATTGTGTTATTGTGTATGTTCTAGGATAAGGCCAGACCATTAATGTAAAACTGTTCTCTTTCATTCTTTGGGCCAGCAGAAAGTATACTCAAATAAAATGCATTGTCCTGATTTCCAAGGCCTATTCTTTCTCAAAAACAAGGCATGGTAATTATAGTTTTAATGCAAGACCAGTTAAGGAAAGCAACCAGTGGATTTTTCTGGCTTCATTTCACTCCCCATTACGTGCTGTTTGCCAGCTGGAGAAACAACTCCACAGTGTATGTCTTGAACATGGAGTGGGTTAAGGGAGGAGGCAAGTTTTGGCAGATGGATAGCTTGTAGCTTTGGCCAGTTGCCTAGTGCCAGCTGCCTGGTAAAGCAGGATAGGATCTAATCAATATATTATTGATTAATAAAGTATGCATTTATATTTACAATTTTATATTAACAGCTGATAGGCACAGAGACGGAGCACCAAAGCAGGAGATGAAACCAACTCTTTTCTTCTGCCCTGTGCTTTTCTTCTGCTCTGACTTAATAGTCAACTGCACTTGAGAGTGATCCAGGGACTTCATACTGCTCAGAGACCCAGAAGGCAGAGGGAGAGCCTGGCTTGAAAGAACTGTACTCTTCAATTGCCAAAGACAGAACAGTCCATGAAAACAATGCTCAGGGACTGTTTTGCATCAGCCTAAAAGGCTAATAGGAACTGGCTCCTGTCCACCTTATCAGTCACATTGTCAGCGATGCATCCCAGATCGTGTCTATGGGGAAAATTATGCTGGAAAAAAGAGCGGGGAGAAACACCACTTTAAAACTGGGACAACTAAAAGTGACCTGTGGATCTGGTATGAGACCAACACAACATCCTGAGAATTCTATAAAAATGATCATGTGGTTTGTGATAAGAATGTAAAGACAGGCTCTAAGATTATATCTGAGTGATAACCACAACTAACTTCTTTTTAAAAAATGCAGATAGTTGATAGCTCTTTTTCCAGCTCCAATATGGAGTGGAAAGACTTAAGTCTAAATCATCCACATAATGCTCATATAAATGAGCATTTAAACTGGACTATTACAGTGTTGAATACTTCCCTGAATTCTTCCCTGTCCATCCTACAGCCCTGGGATAACCAGATAATGTCCAATCAACATACTAAAATGGGTCTGACTCCGCTGAGATTTTAAATCACCTAGAATTGGTTAGTTTACTCTCAAGTTACGTACACCACATCAGAAATGCGAGGCATAGGAGTTGAAAGGGGGTTTATGATTTGTTTGTTTGTCTCAAAGATGAATATATTGCCAGTCATGTTGTGTACCTTCAAGTGATCTGCAAATTTAAAATACCTTTCTAAGCTGTTAATGTTTCTGAGCTCCTGGATGAAAGGTTGGAGATATATATATATATAAATGTTACAATCAAAAACAGAAAAAGAAGATTAAATCCATCATACCATATTCAGTCTTTAAATCAATGAGTAGAGCACTGCCATTCTAGATGTCATGTGCCTGGATGAATAGTAATAACTGGCTTTGTATAACATGAATATGGAGAGAGGGGGGGAGGGAGAGAGGGATGGAAGGAGGGAGAGAGGGAGAGGGGGGGGAGAGAGAGGGGAGAGAGAGGGGAGAGAGCAAACATGGTTTATTTTTTCCACTTTCTCCCAAGTGGGAGAGGAATGTCTTTGTTTCTCTGACCCATTTTTCTCGTAAAATCTCTGTTGCAAACCAAGGACAAGATCGAGGTGTTGAGTCACAAATGATGATATATACATTTTTGAAGATCCAGACTACCTTTTGAGATCATACTCAAACATTTTTTACTGCTCTACTAGCAAATCTACCAGAAATAATCAATCTTTCTGCCCTATAGGTAGAAAGGCAGGGTATAACAATAGCACTTAACTTATATATCACTTCATAGTACTTTACAGCCCTCTCTAAGGAGTTTATGGAGTCAGTGTATTGCCCTCAACAATCTAGGTCTTATTTGACTGAAGGATGGAAGGCTGAATCAACCTTGAGCAGGTCAGGATTGAACTTCTGGCAATGGGCAGAGTTAGCCTGCAATACTGCGATTCTAATGATTGCGCTAACATGGCAGGATATACATTTATTTAAAAAATTAAATACATAACATATTTTCAATTCCTATTAGGGAGGGTTTTTTAATTAAAAGTGTAATTGGGCAAAACATCTGTAGATATTTTTGTGGGAATGCAGGAGAACTGTGCAGTTTCAAAGAAGCAATTATGCAGTTCAATCTTCACATTATGCCAAAAAATTACATTTATTATACAAGTACTCCTTGACTTATGACCGCAATTGAGCCCAAAGTTTCCATTGCTTGCTAAGCAAGGCAGTTGTTAAGTGAATATTGCTCCATTCTACAACTTTCTTGCCATGTTTTTTAATTGCAGTTGCTAAGTTAATAACACAGTAATTAAGTGTATCTTTGCTTATAAGAAGGTCCTAAAAGGTGATCGTATGACCTTGGGACATTACAACCATCATAAATACATGCCACCTGCCAACCATCTGAATTTTGATCATGTGACCATGTAGATGCTGCTATGGTCATAAGTGTGAAAAATGCTTACATTTTTCAGTGCCACTGTAACTTCAAATGATTGTAAGTCTAGGACAGGGGTTTCAAACTAGATTTCATTGAGGGCCACATCAGGGTTGTGTTTGACCTCGGAGGGGATGTGGCCAGCTCAACATCACTCAGGTTGGGGGTACCTATGGTGGCCCGAGCACTCTGCCAGTGAAAACAGGCTCCTGAGCTCTGTTTTTGGCTGCAATGGCCTCCTGCAACCCTCTGCCAGTGAAAATGGAGTTTGGGAGGGCTGCACAAAGCCCTCCCAAGCTCTGTTTCCACTGACAGAGGCACTGCGGGCTGGTCAGTTGCTGTTTCCAGGACAGCCTCATGAGCCAGATCTAAGCACTCCATGGGAGTGGCCCCCGGGCCTTGAGTTTGATACCCCTGGTATAAGCAATAGAGATTCGGAGTTTACATATTTGGAACAGTTAAATTATTTATTTTAACCAGTATTCTCCAGCCTGATAGCCTCCAAATACAGGTAATCCTCTATTTACAACTACAATTTCCCCCAAATTTTCTGTTGTTAAGTAAGACAGTTGTTAAATGCGTTTTGCTCCATTTTACAACCTTTCCTGGCCTAATTTTTCAGTGAATCACTTCAGATGTTAAGTTAGTAACACAGTTGTTAAGTGAATCTGGCTTCCTCGTTGACTTTGCTTGCCAGAAGGTTGCAAAAGGGGATCACATGACCCAGGGGACATAACAACCAATCATAAATATGAATCAGTCACCAAACATTTGAATTTTGAACACATGATCACAAGGAGGCTGTAATGGTCATAAGTGTGAAAAACCTAGAACGGTAACACCAAAACTGGGGGACATAGTCTTGAAGAAAACAGCTTTTCAGAGAAAGTTGTTTATAAGTCACTTTTTTAGTGCCGTTGTGTATCTTTGAACGGTCACTAAATGAACTGTTTGTCAGTCAAGGACTATCTATATGTTAGAACTCAACAGAATCCATTCTGACTATGAAGCCTGGAACAGTAACAATAAAATTGAGGGAAATAGTCTTGGAGAAAGCAACTTTTCATTTAAAGATGTTTATACCTTTTTCCTTCCATTATAAAAGAAACGTCTTATATCCCCACCCTGCAGCAAAACTGTATTAAAATAATACCATCGTCATGACCAATATTGTATATGATCAAAGGCAATGACATTTGGCAAGAGACTTCAACATCTAAGCGGAACTGAAATTTGATCCATCAATGAAACTATTCCTATCCCAGCCCCCATTGATGACACAGTGCCTGATTGTCAATGGGATGATTTACTAGCACATCATAGCTCAACATCAAAGAGACTTCATTGTGGTTTCATCTGAATTTTGTTAATCCTTCACGAAAGCCTTGATGGTGAGGTTTAAAGTTGCAAATTGTTACCTCTCCCTGCGGTAGAGAAAAGATCAGACAACATAAGTGGATTTCCCACTAGAAAAAGCATATTACCCCTCTTTTAAGTGTCTTTCCGGAGTCTGTGCCTATATCGGTACTCCTTGACATATGACCACAGTGGAGCCCAAAATGTCTGTTGATAAGTGAGACAGTTGTTAAGTGATTTTTTTCTCCATTACAACCTTTCTTGTCACAGTTGTTAAGTGAATCACTGCAGTTGTTCAGTTAGTAATACGGTTGTTAAGTGAATGTCATAAATGTGAAAAGCAGCCATAAGGCACTTTTTCAGTGTCATTGTAACTTCGAACGGTCACTGAATGAACTGCTGTAAGTCAAGGACTACCTGTAATAGGAGGGAAATTTAAGGGTAGAAGTGGATTAAATCTTCCACTATGGCTTTTATCACCATGTATCTGAAGCAAGATGCCCAAGTCATACCAATTTAATGATATAACATGTAACCTCTGCTACCTATCTGTTAACCTCTGGAAGTTAAGAGTTTGGGTATTTTAAATGGGGCAGTAGCAAATGTGTTTAATGGGAACTTTCCGCATTGGGATGTTACAATATGAATGTGCTGGATTATGATGTTATTTCTTGAAGCTAATTTAAACGGGATGTTTAGTGATGGTTAAACAATTTGAGAGCCACATATCAATGGTGTGATGAACTACAGTAAGTTTCCAGGAAGGAGAGAACACAGTGCAAGGAGGTGCATGGGACAAGAGACATCACAGTCCTAGAACTGGATCATGAGAAAAGGAAGAGATTTAGGATAGTAACTCTTTAGAAACTCCCATGGTGTATCTGCTAGGGTGAAAGTACTAAGGGTTTAGTCTGTCAAGATTCTGTCTATATGGTATAAACAAATCAAGAACTGAACTTCGGCTTGATTGTATTATGTTGTTCTTGAGTTAGGGTTGACAAATGGTGTTACAGTATCATGAAATAATTTTGCTAAAAATGGGGGAGGAGCTACTTTTACACGATGTTGCTCAGCAGCAAATAGATTATAGTTAAATAATCCCATACAATAAACAATCAGATCCCATACAATAAACAATCAGATAATATAGAAAAATGTGGGTTAGACAGCACCAGATGGATTCATAACTGGCTGACCAACCATACTCAAAGTGTAGTCCTCAATGAAACTGCATCTACATGGAAGGAAGTATGCAGTGGGGCACCCCAAGGCTCTGTTTTAGGCCTAGTACTCTTCAATATCTTCATCAATGATTTGGATGAGGGGATAGATGGGGAACTCATCAAATTTGCAGACGACACCAAGCTAGCAGGAATAGTCAACACTCCAGAATATAGGCTTAAGATACAAACGGATCTTGGCAGACTTGAACATTGGGTGCTGTCTAACAAAATGAAATTCAATGGTGGAAAAAAAGTAAGGTTCTACATTTAGGCAAGAAAAACAAAATGCACAGGTACTGTGTATGTGGTACCTCACTCAACAGTAGTAACTGTGAGAGGGATCTTGGAGTCCTAGTGGACAATCGCTTAAATATGAGCCAGCAATGTGCTGCAGCTGCCAAAAAAGCCAACACAGTTCTAGGCTGCATAAACAGAGGGATAGAATCAAGATCACATGAAGTGTATTAGCACTTGGAATACTGCATCCAGTTTTGGTCGCCACAATGTAAAAAAGATGTTGAGACTCTAGAGAAGAGCAACAAAGATGATAAGCAATTGGAGGCTAAAACATATAAAGAATAGTTGCTGGAACTGGGTATGTCTAGTTTGACGAAAAGAAGGACTAGGGGTGACATGATAGCAGTGTTCCAATATCTTAGGGGCTGCCACAAAGAAGAGGGAGTCAAGCTATACTCCAAAGCACCTGAGGGCAAGACAAGAAGCAATGGGTGGAAACTAATCAAGGAGAGAAGCAACCTAGAATCAAGGAGAAATTTCCTGACAATTAGAACAATTAATTAGTAGAAAAAAATTGCCTCCAGAAGTTGTGAATACTGCAACACTGGAAGTTTTTAAGAAGAGATTGGATAACCATTTGTCTGAAGTGGTATAGAGTTTCCTGCCTACTCAGGGGGCTGGCCTAGAAGACTCCAAGGTCCCTTCCAACTCTGTTATTCTATATTCTATATTCAGTCATGGTTTTAGGAAATCAAAGTTTACTCCATAAGAAAGGGAGAGTTGGTAACAATTATCAAGCAACAAAACAAAAAAGATAGGGAAAAGTAAATTGTCAGAATTCTCTGCAAACAATACACAGCAGTATAACTGAAGTAGAGCTGACAGCTTGTTTCCTTGTTGAAAAAGAAAAAGAAGGAGTTTAAGGAGGAGTTCCAGAATCACAATATTGCAGGAAATATGTGAGGTTCTTGAAGTTTTCTACATAAGTAAAGCTAACAAGAAAGGAGAATAGAAAAAAAAACTCTGGCAGAACGGAAACATATGGTAGCATCTGACCCAAAGAAGCAAGTGAACTCTGGCAGAACAGAAACATATGGTAGCATCTGACCCAAAGAAGCAAGTGAATCAAGGGATATTCACTCCCAGTGAAGCTCATGAATCAGTATCATCTTTCCTACTAAAAAAATAATCCACAGCCCTTTGATTGTTAAAATAATACTGTGAAAGAATTTGAGATCTCATAGGGTGAAGTAACCCAAGAACCGTCTTGAAAAATTAGCATGTCATGTTGGTGAGTCCCTGCTGAGAGGAACTAAAATAATTGTTTGCAGATGGGTTATGTCATTGTGGGAAGTGTATTCATATATACATATATAGTAGTGGCCAAAATTGTGGAAATCTTTTG
Source organism: Oxyrhabdium leporinum (assembly GCA_032468155.1). Taxonomy (NCBI): domain Eukaryota; kingdom Metazoa; phylum Chordata; class Lepidosauria; order Squamata; family Cyclocoridae; genus Oxyrhabdium; species Oxyrhabdium leporinum. The sequence continues at coordinate 80,131 of JANHFL010000781.1, forward strand.
GGAAAAGTATATTTTTGAGGTTTGATGGCTAATAACACCACTTTTTTTAGGAGTAGCACTATAAAATTATATATCAATGGAAATATAATTTAATCAAGAATGTAATGCAACAAAGTTTGTTCAATTATCTGTATTCTATGAAAAGTTATAGCCAAATAACC
>JANHFL010000781.1:80391-91226 GCA_032468155.1 Oxyrhabdium leporinum
ATTGCCATGGAAACAAAAGAGATCAGATTTCTTCTTGATTATGCCACGTGGCCCAGCGAGGGAGCAGCCTTCTCTATGCTGACTTCCTGACCTCGTCAAAAAGTAACTAAGTGAATGGTGATGGGGGAATTGGGGTGGGGAGGAATGCATAGAACCCAGTATCTTGGCAAAGCAGGCCAACATACTGGGTTCTAGGGGCCTCTGAGGACCTCGCCAGGCAAGGTGGGAGGGAAATAGGTGGGTGGGTGTGTTGCAGCATCTCTGCAGTCAGTCATAAGGTAGAATGACCACAGGGGCACTGCAGAATTTGTAACTTTGAAATAGATTTGTATTTAGCTTTTGAGATACGCATTGTAACTTCAAACATTTGCTGAATGGCCTGTCATACCTCAAGGATTACCAGTATCTTGAGCCATCTTGTTTCCCCAGCAGCTTCAGCTGTATTTTATCTTCTGCTCTGACCTCTCCCCTACATTTCCTCTGTAGCCTTTCACCTGAATTTAAACTAGTATCTGTTGGCACATTAATTTCTGGGAGGCAGTTCCTTACCGCAATTGTTCTCTCTTATACTGCTATTTTGTAAATTTATATTATATACTTAAAGTAACAAAATGAACTATTTTTTGACTTTGGATGCCTGTCTACGCTAGCTGATAGCTGTACTAAATCTGTTTTCTTTGCCTGGAGAGACAAGCTATTTAAATAACAGTGACTGTTTGCTCGTAGAAATAACATAAATAATTTAATGTTAGACTTTTGGATACATACAGGGCAGTATTTCAGTTCACTTTGTGGCAGCCTTAGATATTATTTTGGTGCCCAGAATTTTGTTTGTCATTTGATCAACATAAATGATAGTTGAAGGCAAGGGATTGAGAAATGTGCAACTTGCTTACTTAAGTATGACACTATAGTCCTCAACTTACAGCCATTTGTTTAGTGACTGTTCAATGTTAACAACAGCACTGAAAAAGATGACTTATGACCAGTTTTCACAGATATGTCTGTTGGAGCATCTCCATGGTCACATGATCAAAATTTAGGCACTTGGTTACAACTGGCATATATTCATGACAGTTGCAGTGTCCTGGGGTCATGTGATCACCATTTGTAATCTTCCCAACCAGTTTCCCACAAACAAAGTCAATGTGGGAAGCCAGATTTACTTAACAACTGCAGTGATTTGCTTAACAACTGTAGCAAAAAGGTAATAAAATGTGGCATAACTCACTTAACAATTGTCTTGCTTAGCAACAAATTTTGGGCTCAATTGTCATAAATTGAGGATAACTTGTATTTGCTAAATACATAGTTGAGAGGCTGATGGCAGTATTACAGTTATGGTTATTATTTTTGCCTCTTTCAAGGTAGGCATAAATAATAATTTATTATTACTGCAGTATGTGGTTATCCACAAATCTTGTGGTGGAACATACAGAAAATACAACATTAAGATGATCAGAAGAGGAAATGCTAGGGTTTAATTTAATTTGGATGTATTATAAACTGTTTTAGGAAGATTTGACTTTGAAGGATGGCATATTTTTTCAGAAGTAAAATATTAAACACATTAAATAAAAGGAAGAACATTATAATTTTGTATGAGTATGCCTATATGAAAGCCAAAACTATACTAACTCCTAAATACTAAACGTGGGAATTTTTTTGTTTGTTTTTCAGTTCAAGTCACTTTTGTGAATGAGGAAGTTTTTTTCCAGACTAAATCCTACCTCTGGGTGCTCTTTGCTTTACAGAGCAATACAGGAAAATATAGACTTAATACCTTACAGCTAGTTAGAACTCGGGTGTGGAAGAGGAGAGGGTCCAAAAAACCCCTACCATTCATGGATGGAAATTTTTAGAGTGATTCTAGTGAGGACAAAATAGGAAGACACCTTGATTAAAGGTGGCCAGGAACTTGGCAACCTCTGGGACTGAAAGTTGATGCTACAAAAAATTACAAAAGCCTAGTTAGATCAGCTTGTGTACTGTTACCTGTACTTAGTATGCTATTGGCTATCATGATAAGAGCAGGGAGGGACTTATCGGAGTTCTTGGGGTGTCTTTTAAAAAGCTGGGGAGGTAGTTCAAAGCTTAGTTGGACTGTTTAACCCAACTGGAAAATGTTCCGGCTTTTCAGACACACTAAGCAGCTGTGCCGCTTTCAGATGAAACGAACTTTGCAGAAACCACTTTGGCCTCTCACTTTTTCAGCACTGGTGAAGCAGAACAGGTAAGTGAAGAAAAAATAGCACTAAAAATGTTGACATCTTCAGGCTTTGTAATCAGAATTTTACTTTTACACAAACTTTTCCAATGGTAATCAATGGTAAAATTTGATAAAAAACATTCTGCTTTAATCATAATGAGTATTAGAAAAATAGATTAATAAAAGTCAGGGTGTTTTAAAATAGGATCACCAGCGATAAATCTGCAAGTGAAAAATTGCCTCTTAAAACTCTTTTCTTTATGAAAAGAATGCACAAGTGTTTTCAACTTCCATCTTCTATCTTGCCTTTAATTTCAATATAACTGGCTATTTGTTATAATTTCTTCTCTTTGTGAAAGATTATTTGTGAATGTATACATCTGAATCCTGTAAGAACAATGGGTTAAATCATCTAAAGGAACCCAGAGAATCTGATCCATGAGAATGCACGTGAGAAAAACTGTGTTCCAAATTATGTAGAATTTGAATAGCAAGCCCTTTAATTAACTGGTAATGCAAAAGCAGTTTGGTCCAATGTTAACACTGATAGCATAAAGGGCCACAATTAGCTCAGGTGTCTTACAATTTATAAAAAATAAATGAGAAAATCTGCAGTTATCTATTTACCAGTTTTCACAGCAAGGATAGTTTCTATTACAGTTCATTAAATATATACTTTTACTTTTTTTCCTACTTAACATAAATATTTTCCCTGTGTTACACTTTCCATTTTTCAGATCTCAAGAAGATAGTTCCAATGGTCTCACATAATATTTTTCATCAATGCACAATGAAATACTAAACCCAAAAGTCAACAATCAATGCAAAATTCAAAATTGGGATTCAAAATCCCACTCACACTTAATAGTATACTGATGCAGACTTTGTTGCTTGTAGCCCTGATAAACTAATCCTTTAAATAAGAAAATACTCTTATTTACTTTGATATCCCTCCTTTAAAAAAAGAACTAATTTTATATTTATAATAAAGCAATCCAAATTAAAATTAGCATTTCAAATAGTCCCTGACTTACAACAGTTTATTTAGTGACCATTCAAAGTTACAACAGCACTAAAAAAGTGACTTATGACCGTTTTTCACAATTACAACCTTTGAAACATCTCCATGATCATGTGATCAAAATTCAGATGCTTGGCAACTGGTTCATACTTATGACTGTGCTGTGTCCCAGGGTCATGTGATCATTTTTTGCAACCCTCTGACAAGAAAAGTCAATGGGGAAGCCAGATTCATTTAATAACCAGGTTACTAACTTCACAACTGTAGCGATTCACTTAACAACTGTGGCAAGAAAGGTCATAAAATGGGGCAAAACTCATTTAATAAATATCTCACTTGGCAAGATAAATTTTGGTTTCAATTGTGGTTGTAATTGAGGACTGCCTGTAGGAAGAAAAAATCAGAATAAAAGCAAGGAGACTGAATTTTTAGAATATTGTTTTTGTAGGGTCTTTAAGGGGCAATATCTTAAGTAATACATACACACACCCTTTGGACCTAACCCGTAGTGCTGTCCAGCAATGTTGATCTTGTGCAAATGTAATCAAAGGTCTTTGTATTAAACATTAACCTCTTGGATAACAATATGTTAGGGTTAGGATGAGCAAGCATCATTTAGGCTATTGGAATGCAGCGGTAGTCTTATCTGAAGGCTGCCACTGCAGCTCCAAGCATCTTTGTGTCATCGTTGATTGTAAGGTACTTCACTTTTCCATAAGCTTCACAGGGATATTGGAAATGGAGTGAGAAAACCTCAGATTGTACAGTAATGCCTAAATGTGGAGCAACAATTATTTGCACAGTGGGGTTTAATTATAGTACATTTACCTAGCAAACAAGATTGTGAATATTTCTTTTCTTTAATCCCTGAATATAAATACACCTGCTCTTGTTATTTGCTTGTGGGATATTCATGAGGCAAGCAAGGTCCTTGCCTGCATCAGTCCAAAACATGTTTGTTTTGTAAGGTATTCCTCCTAATAATGTAGAAGCCAGAATTATATCTAAATGTGTAATGTGAAAAACCTTTCCTCTTTACTTGTCTTGCAGTTTCTCCACAGGTTCTATACAATCACTCCAGACAATCTCTCTATGGCCTAAGGATGTGGGTATCCTTGCTCTGGAGGTATATTTCCCATTCCAATATGTAGAGCAAAGTGAGTTAGAGAAATATGATGGCGTAGAATCAGGGAAATACACCATAGGCCTAGGCCAGAAGCAGATGGGTTTCTGTGCTGCACACGAAGACATCAATTCCTTGTGCCTGACTGTGGTACAACATCTGGTAGAGCGAAACAATCTCTGCTGGGATTCTATTGGCCGCCTGGAAGTTGGAACAGAAACTATTATTGACAAATCCAAAGCTGTTAAGACTGTCCTGATGCAGCTCTTTCAGGATTCAGGGAACACAGACATTGAGGGCATTGACACAACCAATGCCTGCTATGGAGGTACAGCTTCTCTATTCAACTCTGCTGATTGGGTGGAATCCAGCTCCTGGGATGGTAAGTGTTGACAGACTTCAGTTCTTTTAGTGGTAGAGCCCAAGGTTTCTCAATTTCAGCAACTTTAAGATGGGTGGAGACCAACTCCCAGAACTCTGGGAATTGGAGTCCACCCATCTTAAAGGCACTGAGGTTGAAAAACAATGGTATAGCCAATGTGCCTTAAATGCACATTCTGAAAAAAAGAGTAACTCTTCAAATTGGTTAATTGGTTAAATTTCAAAGGTAAGGAAGCTGATCCTGTGATTCTACTAAGCTTTTAACTACTAATACTATATATTCAGCATAGTGTAGTCACAACATATACCCTTTCAACAGCAGATAGAAAGTGGAATGCTTCAAGAATTTTCTCAATATATAAGTCATTACTGTGTAGTACTGGAGTTGCAATAACAAAGTAATACTGGAGACAAAATGTCTCTTGCTACAGAAGCAACTTTGCTTTAATGTTTCTAATATTCTCCACTTTTCTGATTTCCCTTTTCCATTTAATCTATTATCAATTCTTAATCTATCAAGCTTCAAAATCCAGTTCAATTTTTTTCAAGTGTTTTTCTTACTCTAAATTCTATCCTTTTCCCATTCAGCCTAGTTTTCTGAACTTTTCAGTTCTTCCTTACACTGTATTAATGATTTGATTTTACCCAGACACTTTTTTTATTATATCCAAACTGTTATTTGGATATACTGTTATTATATATTGACATACATCTGGGATTGACAGAGACAGAAAATGACACTGGGTGTGTATGAAGAATTAGCTATAGTACTTCCATTGTAGAGAAAGAAGAGGAAGAGGTTGGGGGAGTCATCAGATTGAGCCATGGCGGCGCAGTGGTTAGAGTGCAGTACTGCAGGCTACTTCTGCTGACTGCTGGCTATAGTTCAGCAGTTCAAATCTCACCAGGCTCAAGGTTGACTCAGCCTTCCATCCTTCCAAGGTGGGTAAAATGGGGACCCAGATTGTTGGGGGCAATATGCCGGCTGTGTAAACCACTTAGAGAGGACTGTAAAGTGCTATGAAGTGGTATATAAGTCTAAGTGCTATTGCTATTGCCTTCCATTATCCCCCCCACACACTTCTGCTTATAAAAAACAGTCAATTCAAAGTCCATGCACAAATTCTAGAATATCAAACAAAAAAATTGCAAAGAAAAGGCAAAAGAGCATGGTGATGGGCCATTTGGTGATCAATCTTGTCTCAAGAGCAAGAATAATGTAACAAAGCAGAAAGTACATGAAGTCCCCCTCTCAGTTACTTCTGCAAAGAAGCAGAGCTCAATCTGGAGGAAATGAAATAGAGCAAATAGATTACAGTCCATGTGTCACTGCCCTTTGCTATTATGTCAGTAAACAAGAAAGCAGTCCTAATGTCTTCTAATTAACTAATGCTGCCCATTAACTGAACCACCAATGTGGGATGACCCCAATGCTGCTATTTGCCCAATGGGGGGAAATATAGAGGCTTCAGTATATCTCAAATTCCCTATAATTTAGCCCACTAAATTCCCAAAATAAATCCAATAGAGTTTTTTGAGTCTAACCTTTGAATAAACATATTATGGACTAGATTTTAAGACAGTTGACCACCCCCCTTTAAAAAAAATATGTATAGGTAATTAAACTCTGCTTTTCTGCTTTTTGCTGTATAACTATTCTTGTCAAGAAGGTTCCATATGAAAGCTCCTTTCAAAACCCATACTGATTACAATGCAATTTCCAGATTTCAAAAGTGCACATTAATAGTTTTCCATTAACGTTTGAATCATGATATAATAAGATCTGCCCTTTGGTTCTAGAGCTCAGCATAAACATGCCTGACTGCTTACTGAAAGAAGTATAGAACGTTAAATAAAAGCCTGGACTTTAGTCTCTGTGAGACACTAATCTTGTGACCTTTGGAAAACCAGGATCTCTCCATTTCAACTCCATTTCAACCAACTTGGGGAAAATAGTTCTAACATTGCTATGATAGAGTTCAGAGAGTAGGCTGGGGAGGTTTGGGACTCCCCAGTGACATTAAAGTAGTCATTTTGTCCTTGCTTAGACACTTGGCCTCCACTCAGAGTTCTGTGATGGGAACGTTGGACAGTAGATGGAGAAAGAGGGAAGTAAACGATATGGCTGCCTCCTTCCACAGGATTGTTAGGATTATTACTAGGAAATGGCTACTTTTTGTTAAAGGAGCCACAATTTCAGAATGTGTCATTGTGTGCTACCATAATATTGAGTTGGGGGGGGGATGCCCCTTTTTTAAAGCACAAAATGAAGCTATATCTACCTTGAAAGAACTGTGTGATTTTTCTTCTTTCCACCCTTGTTTGGGTTTTATTACTGATGTTGCTGCTGTGATTTTCCCCATAGCTCTTTTCACCAACAGGGAATGGTTGAAAAGTCTTCCTTCCCCACTAGGGTGTCCCAAATCAGACAATTTTGAGGGGGGGGGGAAACCCTAACATATTATCACATGTATTTTTGATTCCTGTCTTTCCTTTCAAACCTCTCTTCTGTGTATCTATTCATTAAATCTTAATTCTCACCATATGTAAACTGAATAAAACTATGTTTCATTTGTCTTGAAACTTTTTGCTTACCTTTTCTGTGCTTCTATTGGCTCTTTGATGTCAAAAGGGAGGTCCTTGGTGCGTCTCTTTTTTGGCGCGTCTCTTTTTTGCCTTAGGCCAGTGTTTCAGCAAATTTAAGATGGGTAGACTTCAATTCCCAGAATCCCAGAGCTGAATACATCTTAAAGTCAGTACTATTCAAAAGCATTGGCTTAGGTAAAGTGTTATGTTCTTGAATAGATAACAGCTACTGGATCAGGAGTTGAAGCTACAAGAGAACTTTGGCCCGTTTTATGAAGAAAATCAGAAAGAGATTGTTCTTCTCTTCATCCGTGTTGACACTTTGGTGATGCTCTTGTCATGCCAGGACGCTATGCCTTGGTGGTTTGTGGTGATATTGCTGTGTATGCTACTGGAAATGCAAGACCAACAGGTGGAGCTGGAGCTGTAGCTATGCTGGTTGGACCAAATGCTCCTCTGACTTTAGAGAGAGGTCAGTAAAAACATTTACAGTACTTAGATTATGGATTTCAGCTAAAGCCAGTTTGGGGGGGGGGGGAGTATTCACTGCAAAAGAACAATATGGGTGTATAATGAAAACAATTCCTCTAAAGGGAAGCTGATAATGAAGATGATCCTCCAACAACATAAGTCTTATTGCAACCTTGTTAGCATTACAACAGCCACATTCATCGTTTCACTGCCCTGATGGGCACTGCAGAACAGGCACTTGTAGGGTAGACCAAGTCCAGAGCTATGAATTTGTTCTGCTGCAAGTGAAAAAGATGAATAGGACAAAGATGGGTATTTATCAGACTCCATGGTGCTTGCTAATTACTCAGGAGTCAGATACACTGACGTATGCTGAACCAGAAATTCAAAAGAACTTGCAGGTGAAAAAGCAGATTGGTGATGGTAAAATGTATCTATTTCAGAGATATAGAAGGTTGTAGGGAGAAAGCTGCTCTTTATAATAAGCTTTTCATCTGCAAAAAAAAAAGTCTTTTGTGTCTGAGACATTAGTATGCTTCAGAGTAGTTGCTTGTATTTTATGAGCAAACCACACTTACCTTACCTCTCCCTCTACCCCAATAACGAGGAATTGTGTTTGCATTATCTGAAAAATGAGCAACTTCTGAATAAAGTTAATCAGAGCTCATATAGGGAAAATTAGGGGAACAGTCCTACTTTTACCACATGTCATATCAAGAGTCCTTTTTAGGTATTTTCCCACTGTATGATTACCTGCTCTGGAGATACGTTAGGGAGGTAAATTTAGAAGTTGGAGTGTCTTTTCTACTCAAGGAACTTCTAGTGCATTTCAGAAGTTTGGTAGTCTGGGTTAGTTTTAAAATGATGTATGAAAGGCCATATTCTAATGTGGAAGAAATTCATAGTCAGCAAGCAGACTGTTTACCAATTCTCTTTTCCTGACCGTTTTTGGATGGACATTCTGACTATAATGTGTTTTCTTGTTTCTACTTTCCTATCTCATAAAATGCAAAAGTATTTTGTGTATTCAAGCTGCAGATTTGTAATGACCTTCAGATCTTCACCAATGTTCAATTTATATTTTTCATACTGGATCTTTCCCAAAAGTAGTTTCATATTCTGATACAATTCTTTCACCTTAGCTTTAGCACTGCCTTTACCTGTCATACAACATTACCTGTCAGTAATTTATTTCCATTATTACATTTAATTGTACACCACCCTCAGTCACCTCTGTGGATGAGATGGACAATCTCTAAATTTGCTATTAAAATAAAAATTATGAAGACAGTTTTCCATGAACTAACTTTTGTGGATTTATTGAACAGGTGCCACTCATTTACATTGTGTTCATGACCAACATATAACTGAACAAACTTCTTTACAAAACACTAGTCCATGTTCTTGTTAATTTCATCATGGCAGCTGCAGAAACAACAACAAAAATCCTTTCATGTCATAACAGAGAAGATTCTACTCATTAACTCTTGAACTAAAAGTTCACACTGCTTTTTTGACAAGTTCAAATCACACAAGATCAGTAAAATCACCACATGCATAACTGAAAGTGTCAGAGTGATTTGCATATTTTTATGGCAGGATAGCATTATGTAGACAATCTACATAAACACACTATAGTATAATAATTAAACTAATATTTAACTGAATACAGTAACTATACTTAAACTTTATATTCTGATCTAATACAGGAACTGCTTTTCAGGCAGAGATTAGATTCATGTGCAAACATAATTCACCCTGCACAGTGAGCCTTTCGTGTTAGGTATCATGTCTACTATTTTTGTCTTAAGGTTATTTACACTAAGGAACAACAATAACTAGATTTTGCTCAATGGTTGTTACTCTAGTTAAAATATAGTATTACACTGGACCTAGTTAAAAATAAAAGGAACATGAAACCACTAGAAAACTAAGCCTGATGGGGAAAAATACTGATTTCATTTTTTAATTCTGCATGAAAAAGTCTTAGAACAACCATTACATCCTTGTGATAAAATTGTTATAACCAGTGTTACCGGGATAGGATTCTAAACCCAGATAGAGCTGAATCACCAGTTTTTATACTGAGAAACTGGTTTTTCAAAACTGGTGACATATGTAATCTAATAATCAGAGCATACTATATTCAATTATAGTAATCTAATTCAGTTTTTGTTTTAATCAACTGAAGTTTTTACCCATCTTTAATAGCATCACTATGAGCAAGTCATTATAGCAGATGATCCTAGAAGATTCCACAACACGGAACGTGACTTTCAGACTCCTACTCTGGGCCGTGCCGTGCCTTCTCCAGCTTCCAGCTCTGCCCATTAACTTCTAGCTTTCCTCCTCAGCTGGCCCTCCCCTAGCGTTTCAACCTGGCCAATGGGCCTCTGCCCTTCTGTCCCATGCCCTTTGGCACATACCATTCACCAAAACAAAGTTTGTCCTGGGACAATTAGCCGCCAGCCAATCAAGTGGCAGACAGAAGACACACTGCTTCTGCCTGCCAGCGTGCTATTGCAGGAGCTGGGCGGATATGGGGGAGGTGCAGCAGCCAAACGGCCTCAGATGCTTGTTAGGGGAAGGACGGAAGGGGAGGGGGTGGAAAGCTGCAAGAAGCTCAAGGGAAGGGACAGAAAAGGAGAGACAGAGAAAGAGAGAGAGAAGGGAGACAAGAAAGAAAAGGGAGAGAAAGAAAAGAAAAAAAGGAAGGGAAAGAGAGAGAAAAGGGAGAGACAAAGAAAAGGGAGAGGCAAAAAAGAGGGAAAGAAAAAGAGGAAGAAAAGGGATAGATAAGAAAGAGGAAGGGAAAGAAAGAAAAGGAAGGAAGGAAGGAACAGAAAGGAGGGAGGGAAAAGTGAATGAGATATAGATGGATGGAGGGAGGGAGGGAGGAAGGGAGAGAGAGAGGGAGGAAGAAAGGAGAGGAAGAACCACAAACCCTGGCATTAGACATGGCTTCAGATGGACCCGGATTGTGGGGGCAATATTCTGAGGTATATTGGATTAATATACTGATGTAAGAGTATTGCTTATAAGCT
>JANHFL010000781.1:108515-125225 GCA_032468155.1 Oxyrhabdium leporinum
TTTGATGATTAGATATGGGATTATGGAAATAATGTAGACAAATGTTAATCTTAGAGTAAGAGTTTGATATATTTTTTTTACTTATATCTGTACTAAAGAAAGAAGTCATTCTTTTTCAGCTTTCCTTCTTTTCCTCTTCTTTCTTACAATTTCACTCTTTCTTTCCTGAGCCTTTTCTTTTCTCTAATCTGTTTTTTGTTTATCCCTTGGCTTTATATATATATATATATTATGTATGAAGGATCAAATACTCAACCATTATATTTGCAAACAAAAGAAATGTATGATTACTGAATAATAAAGCTACACATTGTTTTGTTCAAAACTAAGAGCCATCTTGAAAGATCTTATATCAGTAAGTAGTCAAGATGACTATTTCATTTCTCACACTGAAATACATTTTCATCTTAGAGCTCTCAAGGACAACAACTGTATTATACATAAACAATGATGCACAAAATCATTTTTGCATTATTTTTAATTAGATATATAAGATTCACATTACAGAAAGTAGTGGACCCTGTCAGGTTTTTCACCAGAACTTAAAATATCACCTGGAACACTTCTGTCAGATGTGGCTTCAGTTCCTGCAGGTTTTGTAGAGCAGAAGATAGACTCAGGACATTCCACTCCTGTCCACTCTCAGTACTGGCATGGTGGTAGCACAGCAGCTCTATTTTGGTCTTCCCTAGCAGATCTGAAATCAGAACAACACCTATTCCAGAAAACTGACTGTGCATTTGCAGACCTGTAATCTTCTAAGTCTGCACTAACTTCTGGTGCCAAAATGTAGTGATATTTTTTTTAAATAAAATGGGTGCACAAAATAGATCTCTATTTTAATTTTAAAATACTTCATACACCCCCTCAACAAAGGAAAAAGAAGGCCAAAAATTATGTCACTCTTCCCACTGTTGTCACACTATTTTGTCTCTCTTCCTTATGCACTGGGATTTAAAAAAGAAAGAAGAAACTAGTTCATAATGACTGCCGGCCATATAGCACATATTATGAGTTCATTACAAATTGTAATTTATAATAAACTCATGTCTGGAACTTCCAGATTCATTTTTCAATCTTCTCTCCATTAACCATGCCATTTATTTCCATATATCACAGAACTGCTTTCCATACAGGTAATCCTTGCTTAGCAATTCTAACCGGGGAAGGAATTTCTGTCATAAAGCAGTCATTACATGAAACATGTGATCATATCACTTAACAACAGCAGTTCTGGTAGACCCAGCTGCAGTTGTTAGAGCCAATAGCTTCCTCAGCTTACACCTCATCAATAGTATGAGGGGAAGATGCAGGAAGATGGAAAAAACAGTTGGAGGTGGTGAAAGATGGCAAAAATAGGTGATGGCAGTGAAGTGCAGGATGACCAAAAGGGCAGATATGGGGGGAGTTGAAGCACACACTGACAGTAAATGTGGTTGGGCTGGTTGGTGCCTGAAATTTGATCGCATGACTACAGGGCTCCAGTAACCATAATTTTGAGGACCAGTCGTAACTACCATTTGTTCAGTGCTGCTATAACTTAAAACAGTCAGTGAATGAATTAAGCAAGGACTACCCATATCTCCCTCCATCCCAAATCCCATAAGCAGATACTTATAGGTATTATCTACTAATACAGATCATATTATTCATTAGATCATGGTTTAAAGCACGACTATTAATTTTTCACCTGTTCTTTATCATGCCTTGGAGCGCTTATCATAAATGTTCTTCTAAAATCCAATGTTATTCATAGATACACCAAAGGTGGTTACATTCATGACTCATTCTTGTCTATGGTTTTAGTCTTTGCCTATGGAGGCAACTTGGTTCTAAACAAAATTCTTACTAAAAAGTCAGTGAAGGGATGAGAAATGCTTCGCCTTACCAATAATTGTTGGTAACACAGTGACACTGGAGGTCTTGGATTTGTAGAATAGCAAAGGACCACTGAGAGGGACCAACTGCTTGAAGGTTGCTCCGTTGAGTTCTAACAGGCATGGAATGGTGCCTTGCACAGAGCCAACAAGCACATGAGGGGTATTGGTGGCAGTTAGTTGAAGTTGTCCATTATTGTCCAGTGCTCTGTCAGTGTGAGTAGTGGTGATCTAAGAATCAGAAAGAGGGAAGTTAGTACACTGCTTTCCCTGAAAGAAGAATTTTGCTCCAAATTTCTTCTTCCAAATATGCATAGCTATATTCTGCAGTTCTTGTCTATCATGAAAATAGAAGTGTAGGGTTATTATTATGTGCACCCATAACTGGGCTGGGGAAGATGCAGACCTTGAATTTCAACCTGTTTTATAATTATGGAAATATACAGAAAGAAATAGCAGCATTTCTTAAGAGAAATAATTTTATACATCTCCTTAATGATCCTATAGTTTGTCCCAAAGGCCTGTAATAAACTGGCCTTTGGATCTAGAGATAAAGGGAGTTATGTACCTTCAACCCAGCCTCTTCAGCCAGAAGCAGCCCATTCACAAGGTTCACATCCTTCTGTGCAGTTTCTTGAAGAAGCCCCATTGCCACAGCAGGAATCAAGTAGTTGCTAGACTTCTGCAAAGTTGAACCTAGTGAAAATTACAGGCATGATTGAATCATCAGAAGGCACTTAATATTATCTCTCCTCAGAAGATGTATAAACTGAGGAGACAAGTCCAGAGTTTCAAACAAAAACAATCCCTGTAAGCAGAATTACAGGTTTCCATTTGTCTCTTGTTAGAGACTACAACAGGTAAGTCTTTTCCTGAAAGATGATCATCTCACCAGCCTTTTTTAATAGGGCTTCCCTTCTGTGTCTTTAAGAGTCACCCAATATCCATACATTTAATAGACATATTGATTCTGATATGGGAAAGAAAAAAGTTATTGATAAGGAAGCTAACTAAAGACTTCCCCCCCTCCCCATATACCTATCTCATTTGCTGAGAATGCCACACTACAGAAAATAACACAGCAAAAGCTAACAAAGCAAGATGCAACAAATGCGTAAATAAAGTAACTGAAGTAGAGGCCAGGAAAGAGGTGGAGCTGTTACTGTTGCTTCAAGAGAGACATTATCATTGCTTTCTATGTGCATCCTGGAATAGACACAATGGAGAAACTCCTCTAAAATGGCCTAAAATAGATTAGGGGGGGAAGAGAGAGAGGAGAGGAGAGGAGAGGAGAGGAGAGGAGAGGTAATGAGGCAGACACAGAGAGAGAGAGAGAGAGACAGGCAGACACATGATAGTAAGAAAAATCAAGATCTTTGAGTGGCGAATCTTGATGGATAGAGCAGTTCTCAGTTGCAAACACTGAACCCCTACATCTGGTGGAATATGAGAGCAGAATGTGATTGACTTATTGAGTATATAGAATTGGTAGAGCCACTGCACTCATGGGACTTTGAAGGAAGAATAAGTTGCCTAGCTTTCTGTGGCTTTGCAGCTGAGAACTGAAGTTTCTATGGCATACTTTTACATTTCAAATAGAAAGGGGTCAAGCTCAACAGTTTAAGGATCAGCTTACATGGATTAAACTGGGAAAAAGAGATCCAACCCAGCACAGTCATATGTTTGCTCACAAATAAGAATCATTACTCAAAATGGATAACAAAATCAACATGCACAGAATTAATTTTATTAAATGGTTGTTAATTCAGATTGAGTTTATCTTCCCCTAACCATTTTGGAAAGGTGGCCTTCTGGCTATCACAGAGATGTGTATATTTACATACATATACATATACATATACATATACATATACATATACATACATACATACATACATACATATATATATATATATATGGATCCCATGCATCTTTTTGCTGCAGAAGAAATTTCCACAATTAGTTTAAGTGAGAGTAAGCAATCAGAGGGAAGGACATGATTAATCTAATCCCTAATCAAATCATCTTGTTTATATCTGTCTCTTTTCAGGGGAAGTAAACTCAGGACTATCTTCTGTTCTTTTCGGGTAATGGATAATGACAACTTCCCATACATAAACTTTAGCAGAAGATACCAACTGCAAAAGTACAAAATGAGAAATTTTGTTTCTACAAAACATGTCTCTACAACATGTTTTCTTAAAACTTTGAGAAGAAAGCAGAAGCCAAAACAAAGAAGGAAACAAAAGGCATCCCAGAGAGAGTAAAAGTTATTAATTCTCTTTAAAAAGATGAAATCTCACACAAGAGAAATTATGTAGGCTGAAAAATAAAGCTTTTCTGTTTAGTTAAGTAGGAAGATGAGAGAGCAAAGGCAAAGGAGTGAAAAGATTTTGGTAAAAAGCCAATATCTGAGGGCCAAGCACTATGCCTAGATCTCTCATCTCACCCTCGGTAATAAGCTGCACTCTTCCATTCACTTGGTGGTTCAGTGCACGTAGCACACTTCCCAAAGCTCTAGCCAGTGCAATCCATGGCTTGGTATGGGATGTGTATGCACTGCTGAGAGCTTGTCCATTTACCTGAGAGAGGGAAGAACAGGAATGTGAAACTGCCTACAACCCTTTCCCCAGTT
Source organism: Oxyrhabdium leporinum (assembly GCA_032468155.1). NCBI lineage: Eukaryota > Metazoa > Chordata > Lepidosauria > Squamata > Cyclocoridae > Oxyrhabdium > Oxyrhabdium leporinum. The sequence goes on from JANHFL010000781.1 coordinate 113,028, forward strand.
ATTTTGTTTACAGTGCTGAGTCACTTAATAAATGAACTTATATTTTTTCTTTATTATATAATTATTAAAGATGGAATACCATTCAAGCTCTAAAGTACAGTGGTACCTCAGTACTCATCATCACTTGGTTCCGGGAGGTGCGATGAGTACCAAACACATTTTTCTCATAAAGAATATAGCGAGTCATAAAGCAGCCAATATTGTCAAGTTCTAGCTTGTGCATTAAGTACCAAACAAACGATAATTACCAGGACAATATTTTCACATCAAAATGCATTAAGTACCAAATGTGATGAGTTTCATAGCAGCTGAACACCAACATTATCATTATATTATCTTCTTTGAAAATCTATCCCCTTGGAGTATTTATCCTGAGGCCCGCTTTCAATTTTAGAGCGGAATATCTTTCCACTATGTCAACCAGTTCTATTTTTATTGTCATTTGTTAAAAGTAATACTGGCATTCACACAATGAAAGTTAGCATTTATAAGCTGGATTGGTCAGTACAAGCACAATACCTTGAAGCTGGGCTGAACTTTAGGTTGAACTTAATACTGTGTGTTTTAGCCTGTATTCAAGTCAGCTATGTTTATCACATCTCAAATGTGTTGTATGATGCTGTGATTTTGCTTACAAATTCAACTCTTTCTGAAAAAATGAAATGTGCTAGAATATGCAGAAACTGAGTTTAAATTTTGTGCTGCTCTTTGACCATAATAAATATTTAATGATGATAAGTTTAAAATTAAAATTAGTTACATGAATTTTAAAAATGATATGCAAATCGTGACTAGCTGAGAATTAAATGGAGGACTCACAGTGCCAACCAGTGCCTTGCCCTGGGCCAAATCTACAAACTGCATGGCAATATCTTTTCCACAGCGCCTCTGAGCTTCTCTGGTACTGGCACCCAGGTGGGGACAGCTGATTACATTGGGATGGTTAACCAAGGCTTTATCCTTGGGTGGCTCCTAAAATGGAAAAAGAATATGTCTAGTTATGAAAGGCTTAGTTGAGTTAGAAAGAAAATTGTATCCTTAATAATGCAGACACTGTAAGACTCCAACTAGTTGAAACAATAAGGAGCAGCATTTTCAGATATTTAGCTCTAGAACACTAGTAGGCAACTATGTATTTTTCATCCTGAGGTGCACACTTTCCGCAATCAGAGTACACGACCAAAAATATGACTTTTACTTCCAGAGTTCCTCAGCCAGCTTGGCTGTCAGAGGAAACTGCTGTAGAACTACTAGCTCCATCAGCACCACCACTTTGACCAGTGGAACCGCACTGCTAAAAGCAAAACAAGCTGTCACAAAGCCTCACCTCTGTGAAAACATCTAAGGCTGCTCCTCCACAGCGGCCAGACTGGAGAGCCCGCAAAAGGGCACCTTCATCCACAATACCTCCTCGGGCACAGTTGATCACCTGGACCCCATGGCGGCACTGCCCAAATGTAGTGTCATTGAGAAGCCCTAGAAAAAAAGCAGCAGCAGAGAACTTGAATAAAAGTCCAACGTATTCTTCTTCTTGTATTTACCCTTGTTAGAAGTTTGCAACACCACAATTATATCACATGCCAAGTGAACTGACTGCCTTTCCATTTATATAAAACTTGAATACCATCTTTTTCTGCAGAAAAATTCAAAGCTGTGAACAAAGAAATAAACCAGTTTAGAAAGAATTATTCAAGTAAGTTACCATAGTAAAACATGTGCTTTCTCATGGTTTCCACAATTACAGCTGCAGAATTTTAATACAAAGGCACATAACTGCTCCTCCCCCATTATCCAGAATTCTTCACTGACACTGACATTTTCTACAATGTAGTAATCCTTGTCTGCATCATTAGGGTTTCCTAACATACATCCATATTATGATTTCTCCATTCCTTATTCCCAAAGGATTCCTTTTTCTCATTCAAGATGCCTGCTTACCACATATAACTTCTCATAGTCAATCATTCCAATTTTCCTTCCTTATTGTCAAGCCCACTAGTTAGAACAGACCAGGAAATCAACTCCAGATAGGGTAAAATTTAAGATTGGTTAAATTAATAGAATCATGCAAGTTTGTTTGTGCTATACTTCCTCCTCCTCCCATTTCAGTGAATTATGGAGGTGTCTGCTTCAGTCACTTCCTTATATTATTTTATTTAAAAATGCTTCAGCTTCTTTTGCTTAGACAATGAATCCTGCATATACATACATACAATCCTCTGTCAAAATTTCTTACTTCCTATACAGACTCCTTTCTCACTCAGTTTTATTTGCATAAGTTGTGGGGTTATATATTTATTCCATTTGCTAATAATAAGCAGCAAACATAAGCATGCATAGCTCAGTACTACACAACGATCCCTCCAACATAACAAGAGGCCTCAAAACTGGCACTTCACCTGTGGTGGAAGGCAGGAGTGGGGTGTGCACTGTGATGAAGTCAGACAGTGGCCAGATCTGTTCCAGTGACAACTGTTCAACACCAAAGGTAGCTGACTCCTCAGATGTGATTATGGGGTCATATCCTATGGTCTACACAGATAGACAGAAAGAAAAGTTGCCTGAATGGCTGAGATTTCCATCTACCACCACTAGGAAATAGGGGCACTGGCTATCCATAGCCTTTTTGAGAAGAGGAGGTCCAAGGCAGCGGAGGGGGAAATGACTCTTACCTTCATGCCAAAGGACTGCATCCGAATGGCTACCTCTCGTCCAATCCTGCCAAGGCCTAGAATGCCTAGGGTCTTCCCTTGAAGTTCCATCCCCATAAACTGCAGCAGAAAGAGGCATTGGTTTGAACCAATTCCTAATCTCTCTATAAATATATGACTGTCCTATCCAACATCCCCACAGAATCAGCTTCTCACCTTTTTACGGTCCCATTTTCCATCTTTCATTGATGCTGCAGCTTGTGGAATTTGCCTGAAATAACAATTTCTGTTACAAACAGACTAATAAAAAAAATCCCCAGGCTTTTAATCAGGATGGCACTATTATTTCTTCTTATTCTGTTTTTATTTGATGAGTTCCAAGTTGCTGAATTTTGATTTCAAAACTATGTTTGGTTACTACCAATTATATGCCTACCACGCACCTCCACTTACTTTACTTAAATTGATATCCCATGTTTAAAAATACAAAATACAAACATAAGTCAGTCAGTTACTCTAATGAAATAACTACAACTAGTACAGTACCCTCTCAACACCTTATGAGGTCTTAACTCTTTTCTGTTTAATATTTAATTTCTTGAAAGACACAGAAGTTCAAGGTAGCCTGTGCTCTTACTAGAATGTTCCATTCTTTCCCAGAAATGATATTACTTACCTGGCCAGACTCATGATCATACCACATGTTAGCTCTGCTGCACTGAGACTATTGCCAATGGGAGTACTATGGAGCAAAGCAAAGAAATATGGAATTAATAGTTCCTAGTCACTCGGGAGAGCAATCAACATAGGCTTTTATGCACTCGTTTTATGCACATTGTTTTCCCAGAGCTAAAGTAAGATTCCAAATAGACACTACATACAGACTGTTGAGTGAAAAAGACACAAATGCTGTTTAGGAAGTTCTAAAAGATAGTGCTTCATAACTGAAATTGTGCTTTCAATTCTCTGTAGCTAAAAGAAGAATCCTGTGAAGAAAAGGAAGACCTTTCATAGTGGGTCTCAAAATTTCAAAAAGTATCCACCAGCAATTAATCTGATCTCTCAAACTAAACACCACACATAAATTCCTTAATTTCTATGCAGGCAAAATATCATTCCCCTTAATTTTTGAGGTACCACAAATGATTTTACATTGCCCAAATAATCACTTAGAGATTACACATTAAAATGTAATGTTAGACTATAGTTTAGAGCTGTAGGAATGAACTTGAAGAAAATCTAGAGTTTGCAGACTCCAGCTCACCTGTGACAATGAGATTGGAATAATGGTTAATGTTTAACATTCTGACACATTAAAAACTAATTTGGTAATAAATCATGGAAGACTGCATGCAGTCCTACTACCATAGCTAATTCCTGTCTGAATTAAACAATTATAATCCATTTGTGCAGTTTCAGAGGTATTTCCAGTGATCAGAGTACAATTAAACGAACTATGAAAAAATAAGCAAAAATGAAGAATCTGGACACAGCACATCAGTGATTTATAGGTGAAGGCAAAAACACACCATATAAACTTAAAAGCAACCTGAAATATTTTCAAAGGCAAAAACAAGATTTTTTTCCTCCAAATTTAATAGGAATTGCTATTATTTGGCAATGATAAGGGGGTTATTTTAAAAAAAATTCCACCTGCTTGTTCCTTCCTTCAGGCTGAGCTGCATGGATTAAGTTGAATACAGGTAGTCCTCGACTTATGATCACAAATCGGTCCAAAATTTCTGTTGTTAAGTGAAATATTTGTAAAGTGAATCTTGCCCTATTTAACAACCTTTCTTGCCACAGATGTTAAGCGAATCATTGCATTTAACAAGTTAGTAACTTGGTTGTTAAGTGAATCTGGCTTCACCATTGACTTTGCATGTCATAAAGTTTCAAAAGGTAGTCACATGACCTTGTGACACAGCAATGGTCATAAATATGAATCAGTTGCCAAGCATCTGAATTTTGGTCACATGATCGTGGAGATGCTTCAAAGGTCGTAACTGAAAAATGGTCATGTCACTTTTTCAGTGCCACTGTAACTTTGAATTGTCACTAAATGAACTGTTGTAAGTCAAGGACTACCTGTAGTTTTCCCTAGGATGAGTAGGAAGACAGTGTTTATCCAATTTCTCTTTTCCTGAGCCTATGCAGTAATGAATGTAAGAGAAGGGAAATGATTCTCTTCCTATGAAGGAATAAGAGAAAAAAACAAGAGGCTAATGATCTTAAGAGGTTTGTCACAGGCAAGGAAATAGCATGCTCTGTTTGGCAAGTAAGGAAAGATCTCAGAAGATATAAAGTTGTGCTGAGCATTCAACTTATCCAACAAGGGCCACCCACAAACTCAGAGAAAGGGAGATACGGGATTGTCGTTACAGAACCGTAGTAACATATGTGCTCATCCTTAGAAGGAAAGGCATGATCTCTTAAAACAGAGGCAACTAAAATTGTTTTCACTGAGTGACAGCAAATGTCTTTCAGAAAGAAGCCTGCCGATTCATTGCTCCTGAACCCTCTGCTTTATGAACAAATCCAGGAATTGAAGATCAAACCCGATAGGCCTGCTCTGGAATTAGGTGCCTGGTGACCTCTGCATTCTCTTCCATGTAAAAGTTGGGGATGCCTTTGCTCTCTGGCAATCTCTTGCTGACTTACTTCATGACTAGGATTCCTTTCCTTGTAGCAGCCTCCACATCTACATTGTCAACCCCAGTTCCGGCTCTCCCAATGATCTGCAACTTTTCCGCTGCATTGATGATCTCTGCAGTCACTTTGGTTGCTGAGCGTACAATGAGTCCATCAACATCCTGAAGAAATCAAAATCCAATCAGCAATTCGATGAGAAGGGAACACAAAGCTGCCCAGAGAACTATAATCAAGGTTTAGAAATGTGCCCTCTATTCCTGTTCCTAAACCGGACAGGTATCAGGAAACTATAAGTAGAGCTGAAAGCTGCATCAGTTATAGAGATAGGGATCCCAAATAAAACTGTGGACCCACCAATTCATAGATCACCTCTACATTTCTTACTTTCCCACAGAAACACTGCAGAAAAGAAGTAATTTTAAACAGAGTCTGAGAACAGCTAAAATTGCTAACCCATCTCCTCCATCCCTAGCTCTATTCCTCTTGTGAGAGGACTTGGAAGGTGATGGTACAACATTTTCACTGGTTCTCGTGGTCTGTGGACCCCTGGGGGGGGGGCTGTAATATCACAGAGGATCTGCAAAGGCTTGAAGAAATATTATGATTTAAATCCTGAGCTAAGTCTTGGGGGTCTGTGGCCATGCTCCATGACCACAATAGGTATTTAAAGGAGGTCCATGGTGAAGAAAACGTTGAGAACCACTGCTATAAGCAATAGTGTGACTTTGATTTCAGGAGGAAAAGCTAGTAGGTTCTCCATTCCTGTCAGCAAAGATAGCTGATGTACCACTTAACAAATGGGTTGTCAGACAGTTACAAAGGTTGTGAAAAATGGCACATTTGTCGACTGCTCTAGACAATCAAAACTTGAATGCCTCATCATCCATATACTTTATATAATTTCATTTGCATAATTTATTCTGAGCAAGTTATTGATAATAGGGGTTAGTAAAATACAGTCCTTCTCACTACTGGAAATCTAATTCAGCCACGGAATTTAGAATAACAAAACTAGATAACTGGTATCTGCAATCCTGTCAACCATCAAAAAAAAGTAGAACCCAAAAGTGTGGGTCCTTTTCCCATCAAATGCATTATTAACGCAATAATGGTGGAATTAGATTTGCCCAAGTCTCTTCAAATGATCCATTCAGTGTTCCATTGCAGTGTGTTAAAAGACTGAGATCACTTCCCCCCTCAGACCTGAGTTGCTACCTCCACCTGAACCTCTAATGATTGAAGGCGAACAACACTTTGAGATTAAAGACATTTTAGACTTCCATAGACATCAGAACAAGGTTCAATATTTCTTTGCTTCAAAGGATTTTCTCAAAGCTCATAATGACTGGGTTGACCAACATCATGTCAAGGGTGCTAGGCTTCTTAAACATTTTCATAACCAATATCCTGATAAGCCTAAATGAATTGGGTTTGGTTTTTTTTGCTTTTTACCCTTTTTCTCTTTTAATTATTTACTGTTCTGCAAGACTGGTGTCTCTGTTCAGGGGGGCAGCATGTCAGGTCCACCATCATATCCCGCCATTGTGCTGGGGAGAGAAGGGGGATGGCATGCTTGGGATTTTTCCACTTCTGCTGTATGCTTGGGAACTAGGGAGAGGGACTGTTTTTGAAGACGGGACGGACTCCTTTCCAGCCGGTTTTTGCCAGGTTCCAAGGCTATTGTGCCCTGGGTGTGAACTGTTATCTGCCTAGCACCTCAGTATTCTCAAAACATCTTCTCAGCATCACATTGGCTGCTGGTGGACTGGTCAGAGGGGTTGGGAATGGGAAAACAGTGCTTTTGTTTTGTGCAGGATCTTCAGATTCCACCTCACTTTACTGTAACTAGTTTCTCTTAATAAACATTCTTTTGATTCAACTCAATGGATTCAAGAGTCTTGCTTTCCTGAGGAGGCCCGACTGAGGTAGGTCTGACACATTCTTTCAAAATCAATTTTCTATTCCTGTGTCCATTTCATTGAAGGCGAAAGTGGGAAAGGTAGAAATTCCATGTATGTAAATCCTTTGCATGGAAAAAAACCAACAACCTAACATGCAGTATATGGTGATGTACCAGAAAGAAGGAAAAAATAAGATATTACTCACATGAAGCATAGGCCCTGAGCTCATCACTTTCTCTATCCCCAGGATCTTCCTTGGACGCACACACTACCCCCAGCTGATTTTTCTGGACAAGGTTCAAACTGAGTCACAAACTGCAGCAATCAGAAGTTCCCTTTTTGAAGAATCTAACTGTAGAAATGCATACTGTATACAGCCCACCTTCCTTTTTTTAAGCTCTCAGACTAGAAAGATATTATGTACTGTACAAAGTTTAACATAACTTCCCCGTTAGAAGAGGGGGAGGGAGAGTGTTTTTCTGGCTGTTATTATTGATCACCGGGAAGCAGCATGTGATCAGTTTCATCCTGCATAGGACTCATCAGGCTGCAGATCTTTTTACTCCCTTATGTCCAATAGGCAAAACATGAAGAACATTAGGTATCTATTTTTAGCTTTCTTTGGTTGTCAGACAGGTGCAGGCAAGTTCCTTTCCCGTTCCAGAAGCTTAAAATGAAGTCAAGCAAATTTTATCCCCCTCCCCCTTCCTCCAAACAGGAAGAGGTGGAAACAAGGACAGGCAGAATTTCTTCAACACAATCTCTGCAACTTCCTCTTTCTAATTGGCAAAATGTTCTTGGGATTGGGAGCAGCTATTGGGAACAACCCAATTTCAACAGTTGTTCTCAGGACTAGAGCCAAGGATAAATTGGGCCAGTCCCCAACCAGCTCTTAGTTCTACAACATGATTGGAACGAAGGAATGAGGCGGGGTTATGCAAATCACAGCGGACTTGGGTTACCACTGGCGCTGTGCCTCCCACTGAGTTTAAAGGACAAATGGTTCTCCAAGAAACAAGTCAACCGGGTGAGATTCATTCCCGAATCTAGTCACCCCAATCCTTCAGATTCATCCTTCAATTTTCCCATCATCCCCAAAGTAAGGTAGCTTTTAAAGAAAAACTGGAAGGTTTAGACTTGGACCACTAGCACGTTTGATTTACAAATTCATCAACCTATATTCGAGCAAACTATTCTGGAGTCTCTTATTTTCTCCACTATCAAGCCAGAGTTGCACTTTATGCACCTGCTTTCTATCTTGCAATACTTGTATTATTTTTGCATTCGACTTATTGTAGTCGCCCGCTCCAGCGGACTCTTGGCGGCTTACAAAATATAACAGATTAAAACAAGTTAAAAGTAAAAACAGCTATTAAGGAAAAGCACGACGGGGAGGGGGGGGGAGGAATTATCGAGCTTGAACAAATCTATCTCGTATTGGTTGCTACACCCTTAAGCCTCCACTATTGGATCACGAGAGTCAGACGGATGGGAAGACTAAAATAGCGAAGTGTTCCCTATCCCCAATCCCCTGTTCCTTAAACGAAATGAGGCAAATATTCTAACTTTAGTCCCGGCATTCTTTACAATATACATATGAATTCATGAACACAGCTGGAAATGGAGGGAGTGGGACACAGCTCATCCTCCGACTCTATCTTGCCTAGCTTAACGTTTTGTCGTCCCCCCGCCCCCCTTTCCGGCATTGAAACTTATCCAGGGGATTATTTGATGGCGAGAGGAGTGAAGCGATGTAACCTCAGGTTCTTTTGATCTTACCTTGATCTCGGCCTGCAACTGTTCTTTGCTGAGGTTAGATTTCTCTAGGACTTGGATTCCGGCCGCCTCCAGGATCTGCTTGCAGCAGGGGTCCAGGCTATCACTGATCAACACTTTAGTCAGGGTGAGCACTCCTGCAGCTGCCGCCGGGGTCATCCTAGCTTCGTGGTAGGTTCTGTAGCGACTGTTTTCTCAAGCTCTTGCAGGCGAAAAGAGGGAGAAAGTTGCTTCGCAGCGCGTGATAAAGACTCGCTCGCCCTTCGTTCGATTGGAGCGGAGTGTCAAGGTCCCACCTCCTCCCACTTTTCCTCATCAACCATAACCTCCGCCCCTCCGTGGAATTTTCCCTGCACCAGCACAAATCCCTTAGCTTCATTCTGTCACTGTTGAGTTTCTTGTTGACAAAAGCAAAGCGGGCCCAAAGCCAGCTGGCCTCGCTGCTCTCTCGCCACTTTTTAGTTTGCCTCTTCCTTGTCTTGAGCTGACCTGGGTGCATTGCGGAGACACTCCAGTTGCCCCAAGGCGTGCTTGGAACGGAAAAGGATACAGCTGGAAAAAGGGCAGAAGGCGGACTCTACTACGAAGGGCCCGTGCTTGGCGCTCATTTTCGGGTGTAAGGCACGCTGCACCACACAAACGAGACTTGGCATTCATCCGAAGGGAACAACACATGTCTGCGTTACATCAGCAAAAATCAGTAACTACCACGTCAGCAAGAATCCGTCGATGCTTTTTGATGCCTGAAGTCTATCCGTTCAAACCATTCAAGCCTCTGCACCCTACAGGTGTGACCTTCGCTTGTGCCTCTGAAATTGTACAAAGGCTGTGACTATACGAGTTAATCTCCGGAAGATTTATGCAGACATCAATAACTACAAATAAGTATTACTGTGAGTAGGAAGCCTACTCAGCCAATATTCACCTGCTTTCTCTCTCTCTCTCTCTCTCTCCCTCCCTCCCTCCCTCCGTGTCTCTCTCTCTCTCTCTCTCACACACACACACATGTACAGAATTTTACAGGGAGCAATAGAATTTGTGATGTCTTAGAAGTGAAGTTTAAACCAGCTGTGGACTGCTTAAATTAGTTAAAATGCCCGAGTTCTTTTAAAGATTTTCCAACATATTGACTAGATTTGTACCAGATACTGAGTTCAGACAAGTACTTATAAACATGCTGTGTAAACCCAGGCATCAATTGGTGGATAAATTTAGACCAAGTTAGATACATTTTAGGTGTCTGTCCAATTGAACAGAAAAATCGGGACTTTGGGTCTCTCATTTACAGTCATCTAGGTAAGTAACGGTAAAGCTGGAAATAGCCACACTAAAATAGCATATTGGTTGATGCAGTATCAAGATTATTCACCCAAATACGCCCCTAGCAGACTTGATTTGCTGACAGTTTCCTTTGTGACTGAGAAGTACACACAATTAAGCCAAGCATCTTTTTGATTATATTGTTGAAAGGGTTGATAGGTCAAACCTGAAGTTGAAGAAAGTGAAAAAGAATAAAAACATAACACAAAATTGCATTCTAATGAGAAAGATGGGGGAATAAATTAAAATGTAAAGTATAATGTGTGATCTTTTTGCTGAAAACGCACTGAAGCATAAAACTATAAAATGTTAGACATAGATACTACTTTTTTATTCCTATTCATTATAGAGATTTAAATAAATGAGTCCAGGTAGTCCTTGACTTACGACCATTTTACAACCCTTCTTGCCACAGTTGTAAAATGAATCCCTGCAATTAAGATAGAAAGATAATTATTAAGATAGTAAGGTTGTTAAATGAATCTGGCTTCCCCATTGACTTTGCTTGACAGAAGGTTGCAAAAGGGGATCACATGACCCGGGAACACTGCAACCATCATAAATATGAATCTGTGACCAAGCCTCTGAATTTTGATCATGTGACCATGGAAATTCTGCAATGGTTGTGTGAAAAAATAGTCATAAATCACTTTTTTCAGTGCCATTATAACTTCAGTCACTAAAGAAACTGTTGTACGTTGAGGACTGCCTATATAGCATAAATCAGGGATGTCAACCTCGATTTCATAGAGGGCCGCATGACGGTTGTGTTTGACCTTGGAGGGCCAGGGGTGGGCATGGCCGGGGGGCGTAACCATGGTGGGTGTGGGCATAGTCATCTTGGGCATGACACGGGACTTGTATCGGGGGCACCTGTGCTGGCCAAGTGCTAAGACAGGACAGACCCTCACATTATATAGGTAATCGATCTGGCCAGAGACTGGCACCGTGGAAGCTGCAGCTGGAGCAAGCCCTCTGCCCCTAAAGAGTCCCCGAGAGCTGCCAAAGGTGGGCCAGCAGCCAAACCAAGTCCACGGCGTGCTTCAGGTGTGGGAAGGAGGGGCACTGAGTAGCTGATTGCCTCACCAAGCCAAACTCCAAGCCGACAACTGCTGGGGCAGAAAGCCTGAGAAGCAGCCAGCAAAATACCATGAAACAGTGCTGAAAGGGTTAGAGGTCATTGAGTTCACCTCTCCTGGCCAGGAGGAGCTGGGAACTCCAACCTGTGGGGATTATGGGCCTTCTTGATAGCTGGCAAACCACATCAGGAAGGGTCATATCAACACATGCATCCGCTCTAGATAATCTGTAGCCGTGAGAAACGGCACATAGATAGCTTTAAGGAAATGAGTCTAAAGGAAGTCACTGAATGCAACACGAGCTAAACATGAAGGTATCACGAGCACACCCAAAGATATGTTAACCAATCGTTTATGTACGAATAAGATCAGATGAGTTTTTAGTACCCTATCCGTGACGGCGATGAGCAAGCAGTGCTAAATAAAAAGGGAGCTAGGACTTCTGTTCGGTGTGCCTTCCCACAACTGAAACTCCTTGTGTAATCTGCCTAATCATTTGAATGCAACATCTGGTGACCCCGACGTGATACCCTCATTCGGCCAGACGAGCTCAGGTGCACCACAGCGAATTTCGCTCCCAATAATACGTGAGTATGGGGGGGGGGGGAATTGTCTGCTCCGCAGAAGCTTCATGCAAAAGAGCTGCACAAGATTTTGAAAAGTCAGTTTTTTATAACAAAAGAAAGGTCAGCTGGAATTAGTGTTAGTGATTTGGAAGAACTAATAGGAGAGGTCAGTCGTCAATGTCCATGGTATCCTGAGTGCGGTACCTTGAACTTAGAAGACTGGATAAGAATAGGTGTAACTTTACACTCCGCG